>RJWM01017746.1:0-42012 GCA_004363535.1 Dasyprocta punctata | reverse complement strand
GTCTCCCAGTATATTAAGTGTTTCTGTTTTACCATTTAGATGTTTGATCCACTTTGATTTTAGTTCAGTACATGGTGAGATATGTGGATCTAGACTCAATATTCTGCATGTGGCGAGCCAGTGTCCCAGTACCATTTATTAAAGAGGCCATTTTTCCTCCAGTGCATGTTTTTGGCCCCTTTTTCAAAGACCAAGTAGCTCTATATGCCTGGGGTTCTTTCTGCTTCTTCCGTTCTGCACCATTGATCCACATGCCTGTTTTTGTGCCAATACCATGCTGTTTTAGTCACTGTAGTTTTATAATAATATAACTTTAAGTCTGGGATTGTGATGTCACCTGCTTTGCTTTCATTACCAAGAATTGCTTTTTCTATTCTGGTTCTCTTCTGATTCCATATACATTTTAGGATTGTTTTCTCTATCTCTGTGAGAAATGGCACTCAAATTTTGTTTGGGATTGTATTAAGTCTGTATATCAATTTTGGAAGTATAGCCATTTTGTTTATGTTGGTTCTTCCTATTCACTAATGGGGACATTTTTCCATTTTCTGTTGTCCCCCTCAATTTCCTTTTTTAAGTCTGATGTAATTTTCAATGCAGAGGTCTTTCACGTCCATAGTTTGGATAATACCTAGGTACTGAATTTTTTCAAAGCTACTATGAGTGGTATTGTTTTTGTAATTTCTTTTTCAGTGAGTTCATTATTAGTATATAGGAATGCTGTGGTTTTTTGCGTGCTTGCTTTGTATCCTGCTACACTGATGAATTTGTTTATCAGTTCTAGGGGTCTTTTGGTGGAGTTCTTTTTTGGTCTTGTAAACAAAGGATCATGTCATCTGCAAATAATGTTATTTTGATTTTGTTCTTTCCTATACATATTCCCTTTTATTTATTTTTCATGCCTGATTGCTCCAGCTATATTGAATAGGAGTGGTGATAATGGACATCCTAGTCTTGTTCCAGATTTTAGAGGGAAGGTTTTCAACTTTCCCCATTTAATATGATATTGGCAATAGATAGTTCATAAATGTCTTTTATCATGTTGAGATAAGGTCTTTCTATGCCTACTTTCTTCAGATTTTTAAAAAAATAATGAATGAATGTTGAGTTTTATCAACATTTCTGCATCTATTGAGATGATCATGTGTTTTTTGTCCTTGCTTTTGTTTATTTGATGAATTTACGTTTATTGATTTGCATGTGTTCAACCATCCTTTCGTCTCTGGGATACCTGATTATGGTGCATGATCTTTTTAATGATTTGTTGCATTCTGATTTCCAATATCTTTTTTTGTTTGTTTGTTTTGTTTTTGTTTGGTACCGTGGATAGAACTCATGACCTTGTGCCTGCCAGGCAGGGGCTTGTGCTGCTGAGCTAAATCCCTGGCCCCTTTCCAGTATCTTTTAAAGCATTTTTGCATCTATGCTTTTTTAGAAAAAATGGCCTATAGGTCTCTTTTTTAGTTGCATTGTTTTGGGTTTGGGGGGTTAGAATAATGTTAAGTTCTGAGAATGATTTTGGATATATTCCTTCCCTCTCAACTTCATTAAAAAGATGGACGAGTAATGTTGGATCGCTCCTGAAGTTCTTGTAGAATTTGGGCATGAACCCACGAGGGCCTGAGCTTTTCTTAGTTGGTAGCTTTTTTTTGGTTACTGCCTCATTCTCAAGGCCTGTTATTAGATTGTTCAATATTTTTAATTCTTCTTTGTTCAATTTCAGCAATTCATGTATATCTAAGAATCTCTCTGTTTCTTCTGAGTTCTCCAATTGTTTGGTATATATGTTTCTGAAGAAGTTGCCAATCATTTTCTGGATTTTGGCAGTGTCATTGTAACTTTACTATTTTCATTTCTGATCACATTACTCTGTGTCTTTAGCTTCCTTTTTTTTGGGAGGGAGCAAGATTGGCTAAGAATTCATCTATTTTGTTCATTCTTTCAAAGAACCAGTTCTTTGATTCATTGTTTCTTTGTACTGGTGTTACCCTCTACTTCATTACTTTTTGCTCTGAGCTTTTTAATTTCCTTCTTTGCACAGGGTCTGGGCTTGAATTGTTCTTGCTTTTCTAAGACCTTGACATGCATCATTAGGTTATTTATTTGGACTTGTTCTGTTTTTTCTTACGTGGGCATTTGCCACTATCAACTTCTCTCATAGGACTGCTTTCGTTGTGTCTATCCCATAATTTCTGGTATGGTATACTGACATTATCAATTAATTCTAAGAATGGTCTTATTTCATTTCTTTCTTAATTTCTTCTTTGACCCATTGATTATTTAAGAATCCTTTGTTTAATTTCTATAGGTTTGCAAAGTTTCTGTGGTTTCTTTTGCTATTGATTTCTAGTTTCATTGCATTGTGATCTGATAATATGCATAGTAAAATTTTAATATTTTTTGCATTTATTTAGGGACACTTTATTAATTAGTATGTGGTCTATTTTGGAGAGAAAATCATGTTATGCTGAAAATGATATGTATTCTGTAGCTGTTGTGTGGAACACTCTGTATATATCTATTAGATCCATTTGCTCAAAGGTTTGGTTCAATTCTGATATTTCTTTTTTGATTTTTTTTGTTTAGAAGTTCTATCTGTGATAGTGAAGTATTGAGTTCCCCCACTATAATTGTATTAATATTTATCTGATCTTTTATGTTCATTAGAGTTTATTTTATGCTGTTGGATGCACCATGGATTGGTGCATATATGTTTATGATTGTTATTTCTTCCTTGGATAATTCTGTTAACCAATATATAATGTCCTTATTTGTTTCTTTTAGTCAGCTTTGGTTTGAAATCTACTGCCTGAAATTAGTACAGCTACTCTTATTTGTTTGGGGGTTCTTGTTGTGTGGAATATTGATATCCATCCTTAGATTTTTAGCCTATGAGTTTCTCTTTGTGGTTAAATGTGTTTCTTGTATGCAGCATACTGTTGGATTTTGTTTCTTAATCTATTCTGATAATCTGGGTCTTTTGATTGGTAAGTTCATTTACATTGTTAAATCCATTCACATTGATAATTATTATTGCAAGGTATTGACTTATTACTATCGTTGTGTTAATTTCCTGTTGCTGTTTTGCTTTACTTCCCTTCTACTTAATTACTATCCTTACTTGATGTATTCATTTTATTTGACCTTTTTGGCATTGTTAGCATCATTGTCTCTCTTTAGGATATCCTCAAGAATTTTTTGGAGTGTTGATTTGGAGGTTCTGAATTTCTCACATTTTCTTTATCATAGAAGTATCTTATTTCTTTCTTTTCTTTTTTTTCTTTTTCTTTTTCTTTCTTTTTTTTTTTTAAGAGCAGAATGTATTTATTGAGAGAAAGAAAGCTTCTGTCTGAGGGACAGAAGGGGGCCTGAGTGGGTTGCCCTAGAAGTATCTTATTTCTCCAACAATTTTGCAAGGTAATTTTGCAGGATTTATCAGTCTGGGTTAGAAATTACTTTTTTTATGAACTTGAAATACTCCATTCCATGCTCTCCTTGCCTTTAAGGTTTGTGTTGAGAAATGTGTAGCAAGTCTGATAGGTTTTCCTTTTTAAGTGATTTATTGCTTTTATCTAGCAGCCTTTAAGATTCTGTACTTGTATTGTATTTCTAGTATTTTAATTATTATGTGGCATGGAGTAGATTCCCCTCCCCACTGTGGGTATTCAGATTTCTTTATACTTCAATTATCTGCATGTTAAATTCTATTTCCATGTCTGGAAAGTTTTCTTTATTACTTGTGTAAACAGGTTTTTTGGGCCCTTTGTGCTGTCTTATGATTTTTTGCTAATTCCAATTACTTTTATATTAGACCTCTTGAGTCATCTAGGAGCCATTTTTCATGTCCCCTTGGTTTTTTTTTAAGGTACTCTTCCTCGTTGTTTGATCATCGATCGTAGCTCTGTCCTCTGTGGCTGCCATTCTGTCTCCACACTGGTTGCTTCTGCCACCCGTACTTTCAGTCCTGCTTTTGATCTCTTGGATTTTTGTTTGGCACTTTCTTATGGACTCACATTCTTCTCTATGCAGGGCACTCTGTTTTGAATGTTTTTCTTTAGCTATTTTTCACTAGCTGTTCATTTGTGTCTTTTCTGGACTTGCTGATCATTTGTTTCATTATGGCCATTGTGTGATTTGTTATATCTTCTTTAAATTCATCAAGTACCTTGTAGAACTCTTTTACCTCCATTGGTATCATTTCTGAACTATGTGCTGTGTATCTTTTTTTTTTTTTTTTGTACTGGGAATTAAACTCAGGACCTTGTACTTGCCAAGAAGACACTTATGCTGCTGAGCTGTATACCTGGCCCTCTGCTGTGTATCTCATAATTTCCTTTCTTATTGACCCTGTACTAGTTTTGGGGGTTTTGGGGAACTTTTGGAGGCATTTTTTTTACCTTGCCTTTTCATGTTTATGTTTCATTTGTTTGTGTCTTTGTTTTTTTACTGGTCTTTGCAAATTCTTTGGCTCAGTGCTCTGTTTGTCAGGAGCAAGGCACAGTATTGCTTATAACTTACTAGGCTATCCTGGTAATGGCATAGAGAGAAAACGAATTCCCAGCCACTGCTGTCTTACATTTTCTATGGTAGTAAATTCAATAACAACAATGGCAACAAATGTCAACTGGATATTGATAAACCCTAGGATCCACTAATTAATAGCCATTCACCAAAACAAACAGGACTCCAATTTTAGTGAAGACAGTTAGGCCCTGCTTATACTCACCTATAGTAGTTCAGAGCATTGATTTCTGCTGGGTGTGGCAGCAGTGTTAGAGCTTAAACATACCGATAGGTTAAATGACTTCTTCAGAATGTCCCCTCTGACAATTAGTCCTGCTGAACCTTACTTCTCACAACGGATTACAGGCCCAGGATCTTCCTGATTTAAGCTTGGGTCTCCCTGGGGTCTATATTTAGCTGTCACCCTCTCCAAGCCTAACTCCCAAGGTGGTCTCTCACCCAGTCTCTGTGGAAGGCATCACTTCAGTCCTAACACATGGCTGTCCTCCTGGTATTGGTCTCTTCTTCAGTCAGTTCAGTCTGTAGGTTGTCGACTCTGTTATTCTGTGCTGTGGAGAGCCCAGGAGCTAGGAGTGGGGCATTTAATTCCCTGGCTGTGCTGCAGATCTGGCAAATGAAGTACTCTTAAAAATCCAATGTGTCAAAGAGGAAATCTCAAGGAAAATTAGAAAATGCTAGAGATGAATGGAAATGAAAACACAATATACCAAAACTTCTATGATATAGCAAAAGAAGTGCTAAGAGGAAAATTTATAGCTATAATATCAACAACCTCCTTTTGTAACTTAAGAAATCAGAAAAAGAATAAATTAAAGTACCAATAAATAAAGTAAAGAAATCTTTAGCTGAATAGGTCAAGAAATAAAGAGGATCAAATGACTAAGCTCAGAACAATATGGAAACATTACTACTAATTTTATAGAAATAAAAAAGTTTTTACAAGAGAACTTTTAAAATTGTATAGCAACAAATTGAATAACCTAGATGAAATGGATAGATTAGTGAGATTAAAAACCTACTAAAACTAAATGATGGAGAAATAGAAAACCTGAATGTAGCTATAAATGGTAAGGATATTGAATCAGTGAGCAAAAATATTCTCATTAGAAGAAAAAGGAGAAGGAGGAGGACAAAGAAAAGGAGGAGGAAGAGGATTCTACTAAATATTTAAAGAATTAGCACCAATTATTCTCAAACTTATCAAAAAATTGAAGAAGTAAGTGCTTCCTAACTCATTCTATGAAGACATTATTATTCTGATATCAAAGACAGACAGTCAATATAAAAAGATAAAACTACATATCAGTACCTTTTATGAACTTTCTTACAAAAATCTTCAACAAAGTACTAAAAAATTAAATTTAACAGCATGATTTTTTCTGGAATGCATATGAAACTAAGTCAGCTGTCTTAACAGAATGAAGGAAAAAAGACACATAATCACCTAAATTGATACAAAAAAGGTATCTGGGAGAATTTGACACCTTTCCATGAAAAAAAAAATTCAACAAACTAGTATTAAAGGAAACTCCCTCAACATATTAAAAACACTTACGAAAAGTCCAATCAAACTCAGTGAGGAAGGAATGAATGCTCCTCCTCTAAAATCAGAACGAAGACAAGGATGCCTAATGTTGCTGTTTGACAGTGTTTAGTTTTGGTGATTTTCTTCACACTGGAAGTCCTAGCCAGAACACTTAGACAGAAAAAAATAATAAAAGATACCCAAATTGGAATATAACAAGTAAGATCATGTATATTCATAGATGACGTGGTTTCATATGTAGAAAAACCTCAGATTCCACACAATGTCAGAATAAGTAAATTTAGTCAAGTAGTAGGTTACAATGTCATTACATGGAGATGTTTCATTTTTACACACTAACAGTTAATGATATAAAAGAAAAATGAGTCTAATTATAATAGTACCCAAAAGAATAAAACACTCAGGAATTAACTTAACCAAGGAAAATTTAAAAAAATGTTGTGGAAGATAAAGAAGACATAAGTAAATGAAAGATACTGTTAAAATGTAAATACTGCCCAAATTGATCCATAGATTCAATGTATTCCTGTTAAAATTACAATGATATTTTTTCAGAAATAGACAAATGCTTCTGAAAATTATATGAAACCTCAAGGCACCTTGAATTAGCAAAATAATCTTGAAAATGAACAAAGCTGGAGGACTCACATATACTAACTTCAGAACAACTGCCAAGTCACAGCAATCGAATCAGCCTGGTTTTGGCACAAAGATAGCCATGTCAATGAATGGAATAGGGTAGGTTAGAACAGAACAGAATACAAAGCCCAGAATTAAGGTTTAATGTGTGGTTAGAGGTCTTCAAAAAAGGCGTACAGGTCACTCAATAGGGGTAATGCTAGTTTTTTTTTTCAACACATAGTACTGGAAAAACTGAGTTACCATACAAAAAGCCTGGCTCTGGACCCTTGAGAAAAACTATTTGCAAATCATAAACTGAAATCTGATAATAGATATATGATTATATAGAGAAATACATAAAATTCAGCAACAGGAACATTAAAAACCTTTATTAAAAATGGGCAAAGGACTAGAATTTGTATTTATCTGAAGAAGACATACAGATAGCCAGGAAACATATGAAAAGATGCATACCAGTAATCACTAAGGCAACGTAAAACTGAACCACAGTGAGATACCACTTCACACCAAATAGGAATATTACCATGAAAGTTGAAACAGAACAAGCCAAAAAGAAAGCAAAATAGTGTTGGTAAAATACAGAGAAATAAGCATGTATGTGTTATATGGGAACATAAATGTGCAGCTGTTGTGGAAATAGTATAGCAGACCCTCAACAAATTAAAAATGGAGTGACCCCATAACCCAGTGACTCTCCTTCTGGGTATATCCCCAAAAGAGTTGAAAGCAGTCTTGAAAAGATATTTGTATGCTTATGCATGAATGTCTCCTTTAGAACTCATGAAAAAGTTTAATTCCCATCCTAACAGTATTAACAGATTGACATTTAAGAGATTGTTAAGACATGTAGGTACCACCCTCATTAGTGAAGTAAAGATTACTTCTTGTGGAAGAGAGTTTCCTGGCAAAAAGGGGGAGTCTGACTTAGTTTCTTCTCTCTGTCTTGTGAGTGCTTAATTGTCTCCCCTTCATGTAAAATGCAGTAAGAAGGTTTTCACCAGATATGGGGTCTCAATTTTGGATAGCTCAGCCTCCAGAACTGCAAGTGAAATGCATGTCTATTGTTTATAGTGTATTCAACCTATTTTGTGATAGAAACAGGAAATGGAAAGTGGAGTAAATTCACTCATGTTCACTGCAGGACGCCAAGCAACTTACATGTCCATTGACAGTGGATAAGCAAAATGTGAGAGTCCATCAAAAAGGTATACACACTTCAGAAAAGAAAAACAGAATGTTTTTCAACAGATAGTGTTACCCTCATATGGGAGACCCTAGAGGATATCATATATCATAGAAACCCCATTATACTGCTGGCCCTTAGAGAAGAAATTGCTAATGCATATGCAGTAATTTCAATGACCAAGGTTACCCAAGGAGGAGTTTGCCATTCTAATAAATGTCTGAAAGCATGGCTACCACTTTGAGTACCTACTGTAATTTTAGAGGCCCAAGGAAACTTGTATTCATCTCATGATGTTTCAATAAATTTAGTATTAAAATATTTATGCAAGTTTTTCTTTTCCTGAAGTGCATAGTGCATTTACATTTTTTGGTCAGACTCTGAAATATATGTGAACCTTTAGCACATTATGCTAAAAGAGAACTACTACATCATTCCGCTTATATGCACTGTCTAGAATAGTTATATTTATATATTGAGAAAGTAGCATTGTTGTTGGCAGGGAATGGGGAAGGGGATTTCAAGAGTAGGTGTTTCAGTTTTGGAAGCAAAAGAGCTCTGAGATGGATGATGGTCATGACTGTAAGGTATGGATATATTTTATAACACTGATAGCTGTAATAGTAAATTTTGTTATGCATGTTTTGCCACAATTAAAAATAATGTTAGATATGCGAATCTGATTTACTTCCCTTATGAGTATAAAAAAACCATTAAATAAGTTCCAAAATGTTCAACAAATATTGTGAAAATGAAAAGGAAACAAAGTGCTCAAAAGGAAAGAACAACTGGGATGGGGAAAGGAGAAAAGAAAGAAGGGGAAAAGATTGCATATATACATATGTGTGTGTATGTAAATATATACAAGATAGATGTCTTAGTTAGTTTTCACTCATTGCCGAGACAAAATACCTGACGCCCAAAATTAGGAAAGGAAAGGTTTATTCTTACAGTTTCTCGGGAGTTACAGTCCATTAGTTGGCTCCAAGTCAGCATGGGGTGGCGGGGCTACAGTTCATGGTGGCTGCAAGCCACAAGGCACGCTGGTGAGAGAGAGAGAGGCAGGAAGCGGAAGCACAAGAGGAAGACCCACCTTCCCTTACATTATCTCAGCTCCACCCATGGGCGGGCATAGCACTGACATCATCAGTCCCGGTGCTAGGCAACCAACCTATCACAAGCAAGCACCGGACGTAGCCCCATCAAAAGTACGTGAGGACTTGGGGGTACATAGTATTACCCAATACAATAGATAAGTATACTTCTAATCTCTGTTAGTTCATCAAAAAGAACAGTTTGTGTTTTCATTGTCTGATTGTTTGATCATTTTATTATGCCTGAATCTTGTAATCTGAACAACTACTTTTAAGATAAGAATATACAATATACTAACTAGTGTTAACTTCCTATTTTTGACATTATGTTTTATCCTTTTTAAATATTTTTAAAATAAAAAATACTGTTAAATTATTGTGTTACTAAAAAAATATTATGTTACTCATGAGAGTCAGTCTTGGAATGAAATTATAAACAGAGGATAAAAGGAAGGCTTGGGTATCTTAGTTACTTTTCTCATTGTTGAGACAAAGTATAGTTAAGAGAGGAAAAGTGTATTTTAGCTTTTAGTTTGTAGAGATTTCAGTCCACAGTTGACTGGCTCCCAGGCAGGGTGGCCTGGCAGAGGGGGTCACAGAGAAGAAATAGTTCATGGCAGGCAGAAGGCAGCAAGCAGCAGCAGCATCATCAGCAACAAGCCTCCTTTTCCTTTTTATTTCATCTGGCTACAAGCCTTTTGGGTGGTGCTGTACAAAACCAGGGTGGGCTTTCCTTCCCATTATCCAAGCCTAGTACCATGCTAAGCCAGTTATTGGACTAATTTAGTTATCACACCATGTAATACGTTTGCAGCATTGCCAAAATTTATGTTAATTATAAACAAGTTCAAAATGCTTTGAATGAAAGCATGGAGAAACACAAAAATCAGTCAGATAGAAAATAGGAGTGGTTTTATCAGACCTCTTGTGATTGTGTTGATTGAGTTCATAAAAAATAAATACATAGGCGTGCCCATTACTCTTTACTGCCAACTTGACTGGCTAAAGTGACTCCTGGGAGGATGGTAGGATCATGAGGATGCTGTACTCATCTGTAGTTGACCGACTGGTGGTCATACCTGAATGTGACGTTAGGAGGTGACTCAGTCGGCGGCCAATCACCGGTGTGCCTCTTTCGAGGCTGTGTCTCTCCCCAGCGCTCTTCCACTGTGCTCTGCTTTCCGGGCGTCAGGAAGCAGGCGGTTTGCTTTGCCACGCACTTCAGCTGACTGAACCCTATGAAACTGGGAGCCAAGCTAAACCTCTCTTCCTTTAATTTGCAGGCAGTAGATGTTTCATCCTAGCAACAGGGGGAATCATGGTAATAAATTCAGAAAAGGAGAATACATGTCATAATATATATTTATTTAAGTGATCATGGTAGCAAATTCAATTTCTATAACTGAATATATTCATAAAGTACAAAAAATGTAAGTTTTATTGCATGGAATTCCAGTCATATACAAGGAACAAAGTAAATTTAAAAAAATTTCTTGTGGCCTGCTGTAACCCCAGCATTCTGAGGGAAGAGGATGGCAAGTTTGAGATCATCTTGGGTAATATAGCAACTTAGTGAGACCTGTCTAAAAATAAAAGAAAAAAATTGGTAATGTAGTTTGGTGTGAAGGCCCTAGGTTCAATTCCCAGCAAGGAAAGAACCCCTCCAAACAATAAGAACAAGGACAAGAACAAGAACAAAAACAAAAACAACAAAATATGCCCCCCCAAAAGAACCCAAAAAAGACTAAGAAAAACCAGAGCACTGGCCTCAGTGTGTCACGCCCCCCCCCCCCACCAGAAGGCTTGCTTCCCATGGTCAGCCAGCAGGAGCAGGGACACAAAGCCAGGTAAGCCCCAGGCACCCAACCTGCAGGCCACCACTGGAGACATTTGCTTCCTTCGGGCAGCCATTGCCCACCAGGAGAATCAGACAAACACACCCCTGTGTGCCTACCACCATCGCGGGAGTCCCACTGTAGACATGTAGGCTGAGAGAAGCAGCCCCACCACCACATGCCTGGCCATCAGGGAAGCCCCAGTGTGGCTGCACAGGTCTGGAGACGCTCGCCCCACACCCTGCTGCCTCCACAGGAACCTGAGGTCAGAGGAACCCAGGTGCCTGGCCCATTCCTCTACACTGCAAAGAGACAGCCAACATGGGAAGTGCCTGGGACCCCACAACCAGCTTATTGGAGGAACCCAGGAGAATGTTAAGATGAAGGAGCAAAAGGTAATCTCAGACCTCCAGCCCACATAGAACAAGTCTGGTAGATACAGTTATGGAAGAAAATGGAAGTCACACACCTGAAATCTCTGACAGGATGACAACTGAAGTAAAGAAACGACTTCATGGATTTGTATAAGTAATCAGATCAGAAATAATGTCTCAGGCAAAAGAAGAAATCACAAACATAATTAAAGAATTGCTGAGCATATCTAAAGAAGACATAGTTAAAAAAGAGGAGCATAGGAAAATGATGGAAACCTTGAATGAACAATGTAGAAAGGAATTACAATGCATGAAACAGATTCAAAGCGATATCCAGGAAACTAAAAAATCCATTGAAAGCTGGCACAACTGCTTGAAAGAGATTGAAGATAGAGTTTCAGAACTTGAAGATAGGATTGCAGCTAGAAATCATGAAAGGAAAGATCTCTTAAAAATAACAGGGAACCAGGAAATAATAATTCAATGTCTGCAAAATGACACAAAGAGAAATAATTTAAGAGTGATAGTTATCAGTGAAGAAGCAGGAGTCAACACAAATGAAATAAAAAGTCTATTTACAGAAGTAATAGCAGAAAACTTCCCAAACATGGGAAAAGGATCTGGTATACAGATAAGTGAGGCATATAGAACTTCAACTAGCCATAACCAAAGTAAATCTACACCCAGACATATAATAATCAAGATCCCAGAAATTCAGCACAAGAACAGAATATTAAAAGCTGTTAGAGAAAAGAAACAGATCACCTATAAAGGAAAACCAATCAGAATCACAGCAGACTTGTCAATACAAGCCATCAAGTCAAGAAGAGTTTGGAGTGAAGTGTTTCAAATGTTGAAAGAAAACAACTTCCAACACAGATTGATGTATTCTGCAAAACTATCTTTCAAACTTGATGAAAAAATAAGACACTTTAATGATAAAGAACAACTGAAGGAATTCATGACCACCAAACCAACTCTACAGAGAGTGCTAAAGAATATTCTAGAGAGAAATAAAGATGACCATGGTTCCAGGAACAGCAGCAGAGGAGCAGACTCGCCAAACAGGACAGGCAGTTGAATGAAGGGGAAAAATGGAGGGTCAACAGCAGGAGGATAGCATGGCAGAACAAGCCAATGTATGCTGGTTGTAACCATTAATGTAGATGGCCTCAGTTCAGCAATAAAAAGAAACACAGGGAGAGTGGATAAGAGACAAGATCCATCAATATACTGTATACAAGAAGCATATTTAACTTGAAAAGAAATTCAAAGACTGGAAATCAAAGGAGAGAAAACAATTGTGCCATGAGACAGAAAACCAGAAAAAAGCAAGGGTAACTTGCCCATCAACCACAGAACGGATAAGAAAGATATGGTATTTTCATGCAATGGAACACCCAGCTGTAAAGTACGATAATCTCGAGGCTCTTGTAGGTAAATGGATGCAACTAGAGATTATGGTCATGGGCAAAATGGTTTAAACTCTTATGGGTGAACCCTAGCATAAAAAACGGAAGGAGTTTGTGGGATCCAAAAAGCACAATAGGCATTATAAAAGTGATGGAGGGGGGAACACCTAGGAGGGGAAGGCAATAATCACTGTTAATTTCTTATTGTCTTGTTTTGAACTCTTGTATCATTTTCACTATTTTGTTTGGTTTGGTTTTATTCTGTCTTATTTTGTTGGAGTTTACTGTGTCTGATGGCATGGGCAGCTATTTTGAACATAATGGGATGTATTATGGTACTCATTGTTGGTTTCCTATTATCTTGCTTTGAAGTCCTATAATGCTTTTATTTTTTGTTTAAATGGTTTTATTCTGTTTTGTTTTGTTTGATTTATTATGTGTGATGTTATGAACAACCACTTTGAGGAAAACGAGACATTATGGTAGCCACTGTTGATTTCCTATCATCTTGTTTTGAAGTCCTATATTGCTTTTATTCTTTTGTTTTGATTGGTTTTATTCTGTTGTGTTTTATTTGATTTTATTATATGTGATAGTATGGGTGACTGTTTTGAAGAAAACGAGACATTATAGTAACCATTGTTCATTTCCTGTTATCTGGTTTTGAAGTCCTGTAATGCTTTCATTCTTTTGTTTTCATTGGTTTTATACTATTTTGTTTTGTTTGATTTTATTGTGTTTGAAGATATGGACAACTATTTTGAAGAAAACAAGAGATATTTTGGTAGCTACTGTTGATTTCCTGTTTTCTTGTTTTGAAGTCCTGTGTTGCTTGCATTGTTCTGTTCTGATTTGCTTTTTGTGTTTTGTTTTGTTTTATTCTCTTCAAAATAAAAAAATTAAAAAAACCCCAGAACACCACAAAGCCAAAAACAAAAAACAAGAAGCCACCAAAAACAAAAAACAAACAACAAAAAACTAAAATGCCATAATTTTGTGAATCATATTGTTGAACTACAATGCTAGAAAACTACTTTATAATATTAAAAATATTCATATACTTTTTTTTAGAACAAAGAACAAAAATCTCAATTTCATCTTATTTGGGAAATAGCAAGCAAGATCTCATTTAGAGGCAATTCAGAGTCCAGGAAAGGATTAAAATAAAGTGATCTTTCAAATAAAAATTAGACATAAAAGTCTAAAAAAATCAGAAAAAGACAAAAATGTGTGTCTTAGTTTTCTCATTGCTGAGACAAGATACCAAACACTCAGAGTTAAAGGAGGAAAGGTTTATTTAATTCACAGTTTGTAGAGGCTTCAGTCCATAATCAGCTGGCTGCAAGGCAGAGAGGCACGGCAGACAGGCATTGCAGAGGAGAAACTGTTCATGGAGGGCAGAAGGTAGCAAAACAAGCGAGGTCACACTCACACCCTTAATCCTAGTGCCCTCAATCAAGCACTGCATTATGAATCAGTCCCAGCATTACACATTCTAGATCCAGCCACCTCTGAAAAATCTCCAAGAGGCTTTAGGAGGACATTGAGACAGAAGCCATAACAAAGAGGAACTAAGGTTAATGAAATTTACATCTCAGGTCACTAGAAAATGCAAATTAAAAGAGCACTGAGATTCCATCTTATCCAAGAAAGAGTGGCCATCATCACAAAATCAAATAATAACAAATGCTACTGAGGCTGTGGGGAAAAAGGAACCCATCTACATTATTGGAAATGTAAACTAGAACAAACCACTATGCAAACTGGTATGGAGATTCCTTAATAAACTAAAACTACAAATTTCATTTAATCCAGCTGTTTCCCTTTTCTGTGTTTTCATGAAGCTGTTAAAGATGTAAGATGGTTGTACATGCATACCCATGTTTGTAGCAGCACATTCATCATAGCTGTATCTTGGAGCAACCAAATCTTGGCAGCATGTCCACTAACAGATGACTGCATAAGGAAAATGTGCTACTTACACACAGTGCCATAAAGAAAGATACACCTTAGCCATATGTAGGAAAATTGATGAACTTTGAGACCATAATGATAAGCGACGTAAATGAGATATACAAACTTAAATATCACATGATTTCTCTTACATGAAAAGCCCAAAGTATAAGTAAAAATCAAAACAAGAGATAGCAGGAAATAGGGAGATAGATCTTTCTCAAATGAGAAGAGGATCAAGAGATGGAGGGGGGAGGCTGAGGAGGGGAAAGTTGAGAAAAGGAATTGCGACATGTCATGTACATGAACCAACTTCATGCAAGGAATGTAAACATTGTGTATCGCAATCATGTACTAATAGAAAGTAAGCAATGTAATAACCAACAAAAAGCACAATAAGGAAAGCTAAGATGTGGCTGGTCATATTTAGAAAATGAAGAACAAGTTAAAAGATAGATAGTAGAAAGAAGGATGTAGACATTTTGAGGAAGGGAAGAGGACCAAGAGATGGAGAGAGGGGAGAGGGAAGAGAGGGAAAGGGATTAGAAAAGAACTGGGTATGTTATGTACTTGTACCAACTCCCTACGAGGTATGTAATCATTACATAAGGAAACAGGTACTAATAAGTAAAAACTTAAATAAAAAGAAAATGAAGAAAAAATAATCTCTGTCATCTTTCATCAGAAAAAAGGAAAACACACAAAATCAATAATAAGAAATCACAGATGCAAACTAAAGTAGCTGTATTAAAAATCCTATATACAAACACTTCAAATACTAGGTGCACATTTACACTACTGTAAAATGAAATAAAACAGGTTACTTCTTTAGGAAAAAAACCAAAAAAAAATCAAACTGATAAAATCAGTAGTAGTAGACATTAGGCTAGACACATAGCAAAGGTGACTAGCACTAATTTGGGAAGAAATTTACATTTGCAGGACAGTAAGCCCAGATCAGGCCCTACTCTGCCCCCGCTGTCACCCACAGCTACGTCTGTAGAGCTGCCCGTCTCTCTGCAAACGTGGCCTCTGCTAACCCTGCAGCACACAGCTGGGCGTACTTCGTCTGGGCAGCTGGCCCAGGGTTGTGGGGTCAGCATGTGACGGTGTCTGGGTTTCTGATTCCAGACCTATCAGTCCCTGCGTTGTGCACTGAATTCTTCCCCATTTCAAACAAGTCTTTTCCAGGATATAGTACAAATTGTCCTAAAGCATAGGTATCTGCACATCATCAAAACCTAAATTCTGACAACAAAAACCTGAAAAACATACAAAGAAAGCAATGAACTGGTTTCACTTATGAGTGAGAGTACAATAATAACATGTTTCAAATCTGGAACTGTATTATATGAATGTTAAATCATACCAAAATATTCTCATCCTGATAAAGACAGTACTTACAAAATTTCACATTTATTTCCAGTAGCAATGCTCAGTAACAAAGAAACAAAAGATAGCAATTTATTAATTCAATAGTAATAATTGAGCATCTTTTGTGTCAGATTCTCAGTAATTGTTAGATAGAGAACAACTATTTCAAAACAGCCTTGATCTGATAGGTGAAGGTACAACACTAAAGCTACATACACCCATCGAAATCAGTGATCAGAGATGCTGGTAGCTTCTCCCTGTGATCTTGTTTTGCTGTTCTCCAAGGTGGCTTGGCAATACCCAGTGAAACCCTTTCAGGGGCCCTCGGGGCAGGGGAGGTTTCCACCTGAGGTTCTGCCACATGACCAACCTTTCTCACTATTATTTTCTCTTGGGGTGCAGAGAATTTCTGAAACTCCCCAGTGCATAAGTAGATGTGGAAAGCTAGTTGCTTTCTTTTTTCTTTTCTTTTTTTGGTATTGGAGATCAAACAATGTCATACTTGCCAGGCAGGCCCTTATGTCACTGAACTGAATCCCCGGCCGAGTTGCTTTCTTTTAAGCCAGACATTAAAGAAATCTGGAAAAAGAGCAGTAATGACATTCTTCTTGATATATATATATATATATTTTTTTTTTTATTTATTTTTATTTTTATTTTTTTGAGATCTTCACATGTAGTTCAAACAGCTTTGAACTCACTATGTATTTTAGGCTGGTCTTGAATTCATGGCAATCCTCCTGCCTCAGCCTCCCCAGTACTGGGATTCCAGGTGAGCGCCACCATACCCCATCCTTCTTCTTGCTACTTTTTAAATAGTTTTGGAAGACATAATTTTTAAAAAACAAAAATATTTATCTAAACATGTAACAGTTTATTACTGTTATTGTCAAATGAATGTGCAATGTTTAAAGTCCTCTCATTTTAATTTTTCATATGGCAAGTATTAAACAGCATAAAGAAATTCTTTTTGGGGTTCCTCTGTACTTTTTTATTCTTTTGATCCATTCTGCTAGTCTGTGTCTTTTGACTTGGGAATTGAGGTTATTCACGTAGAATTTTTACTGAAAGGCATTGCTTTATTCCTGTCATTGCATTATTTTCCTGTTGCTGATTTCTTCATTTTTTCACTTCTGCTTACCTGCTCACCCTACCAGGTGTATTCTTTCTATTTGACTTATTGGCATTGTTGACTTCATTGTCTCTTTCTAGGATTTCCTTGAGAATTTTTTGTAGTGCTGGTTTGGTGGTCATGAACTTCTTGAGATGCTCTTTGTGATAAAAATAACTTTCCCCATCAAATTTTAAGGAAAGTTTTGCAAGATATATCATCTGTGTTGGAGGTTCCTATCTTTTAGGGCTTGAAACACTTCACTGTAAGCTCTCCTAATCCTAAGGTTTGTGTTGGGAAGTCTACTGTAATTTGGCTTTATAAGTTATTTGTTGCTTTTATCTAGTAACTTTTAAAACTTTATTCCTGTGGTGGGCTTTGTGTAGTTTGACTTTAATGTGGTGTGGCACGATCTTTTGATTGTGGCTATTTGGGATTTTATATGTCTCATTAATGTGTATATTTACCTCTTTCCCTATATTTGGGATGTTTTCTCCTATTGTTTCTGCAGATAGATTTTTAATGCCATTTGTGCTGCCTTCTGCCTTTTCACTAATCCCAATTAATCTTAGATTAGTCTTTTGTGTAGTTTAGCAGGTGTTGGACCCATTTTTCATGTTCTTGTTGTTTTTAAGGTATCTTTAAGTAGATGGTCTTTGAAAGCATATTGTCCTCTGCTTCTGATATTCTGTCCTCATGCTGGTCACTTTTGCTATCCATAACTTCAATATAATTTTTAATCTTCTGGTTTTTGGATTGAAACCTTTTCATAAACTCTCATTCTTTGCTAAACTGGTCATTCATATTTTATATCATTTTGTTTAGCTCAGCTAGCTTTTTATTAGTGTCTTCTGAAAGCATCCTGGCAATTCTGTATATTAATTCTATTATATATTCAGTTGTGTCTTCTGTGATACCAGTGCTCGCCTCTCTGGTGTGCTTTTTAATCTCTGCTACTGTTTCAAATAACGTGGCTGTGTGTCTTTCTCTGTTCTCCCCAGTCAATTCCACCTGAATTGGCTTCAGGGGAGTTGGGAGTTTGGGGAGGGATTTTGATGCCTTGTCTTTTCATGTTTCTGTTGTTTTATTTGTTTTGTTTTGTGCTGGTGTGTGGGTGCTTATTGTTGAAAGACCATTGTTAGTATGGAAATCTCCTTAGTCTACTTTTCAGTGATATCTCTTGTGAGTCTAGCTATCATCTTTACTTCTGCCCCACGATTGGACCGTTTCTGGTAATTTGGGAGGGGAGGATGCAGTGCACCTGGTTCAGCACTCAGTTCTCTGGGAGTGGATCACAGTATGTTTAATGCCACAAGGGTAATGTGAACATTGGCATACAGAGAAAATGCATAAATAGCAAAAATTATGGGACCCTGGCATTATCAAACAAATGAGCTACAGTAGTTTCATCCAAGACAAATTGGATATTGGCACAAGTAGGAATCAATAATGTACCACCCTTAACCATAGAAAAGAAATTCACAATGATAGTATAAACACCAAGACAAGCCAGAATATTTATTTGTCTATTTATTTTGGCAGCACCGGGGATAGAACTCACAACCTCAGATCTGTCAGGCAGACACTTAAGCCGCTGAGTCAGCATGCCAGATACTGACAGGTAACACGTACTAAATGTGATAACTATTTCTCCACTAATGGTGTAAAAGAACTCAACAGTAATTATGTAGAGTTAACTAGCACTCTAAAAACTGATAAAGTTTAATGGTTATACTATTAAAGGTATAAGGTGTTGGGAATGGGAAAATGCCAGAAGAAAAATGTTAAAGGTTAAACTACAGGTGATGATAAAGAGGACAGAGAAGTGAGACAAAGGAACTTGTTAGGGAGTGGGACAGCATCTATAGCGTTAGCTAAAGGTAACAGAAGAGCAATTGAGAAATAGAAGATAAGAGAAAAAGAGGGAAGTCAGGTGGTGATGCATGCTTGCAATCTCAGCACTCAGGAGACTGAGGCAGGAGGATTGTTGCAAGTTCAAGCTCAACCTGGGCTACAAGTGAGTTCAAGGTCGGCCTGAACTGCATAGCAAGACACTGCCTCAAAGAGAAAGGAGAGAGAGACAGAGAGAGAGAGAGAATAATATGGAGACTTAAAAATTTAAAGGGATCTTTTATTTTGTTTTGTTTTTAAAATAAAAAAATTAGAGGGAAAATATTAAAAGCAGACAGAGAGAGAGAGAGAGAGAGAGAGAGAGAGAGAGAGAGAAGGGAAAAAAGAAAAAAAGAATAAAAAATGTTAAAACCCAAGGAAAAAGGACAAAAGAAAATTACCCAAACCACAATAGACCTGTGAAAAATAAAGAGGAAAGAAAAAGAAAAAGAAAAAGAAAAGAAAAGAAAAAAGTTCTCCTCCAGATTTCTCTGTTTTTGAATGAGTGGTTTCCTTCTGAGATCCACAATTTTGGAATCTAATAATTCTTGGTTTTCTTCACCTGTCCTTAATGTCTGCTTTTTTGAGTTGTCACCCCTT
Source organism: Dasyprocta punctata (assembly GCA_004363535.1). Classification (NCBI taxonomy): domain Eukaryota; kingdom Metazoa; phylum Chordata; class Mammalia; order Rodentia; family Dasyproctidae; genus Dasyprocta; species Dasyprocta punctata. Next base: position 22,474 of record RJWM01017746.1, on the reverse strand, counting down.
CCATTCCAGTGTCCCCTGCTTACCCAGGCTATGAAAATCTTGGGATGGCATCCAATCCTGCACCTCTCTAGGTTTTGGGGGAGTGGTGGGATCCCTCTCCAGCTGCTGCCTGTGGAAAAACTTCATCAAAGCAAAACCCCACAGTGTCCCTGCAGACCACAGCAACGCAGCCCACCACTGTTTCTTTCTGGATCCCTTTGGAGGCCCAGTGCTCTCCCCAGAGTCAGGCCAGGGAGAAAGTCCAGGCTTTTTCATTTCCTTTTCTCCATTGGGTGGACTCTCACAGACAATTTAATATAGCAGTGCTCAAACTGGCCAGATGCTTTTACACACTTATAAAAGTTCTAAGGAGGGTTTCAAAATGGTGGAGTGGTGAGTGGCAGCAATTCCTCTCCACCACAATTTGGAATCCAGACACTGGAAAACAACAACTTTGGGAAGCAAAACAAAAGTAGAACCCTGGGAATCAGCAAGGAATATAAAACTTAAAAACCACAGAGAAGTTGAAGACATTTGCAGATAAGAAAGGTAGCCAGACCCCACATCCATTCTGGATGCAGGCAGTCAGGGAAGGGCTCACTACTCAGTGCTGAGGCTTTCAGCCCAGGGAAATTCAAGCGAGGCCTGGTCTCTGGCTGCAGGGGTGCAAGACCTGTGTCCTTCCCTGCGTGAGCGCTGACCCTCAGTGGGTTCTTTCTGACTTGCTTCTTGTCCGCTGCTCTGTCATGACTGTTTCTCATCCAGTCACGTGGAGGGTAACACTGGGACCCTGAAGGGAAGCCGTCCTACAGCTGTCCTGAGCTCCACGTTCCAATGCCAACCTTTTCCTGGAATGGCATCCAGTCCTTCCCTCTCTCCAGGGTTGTGGTGTGTCTACCGTGAACTGTTTCTCCTCTGCCACGCCACCTTGCCTTGGAGCCAGCCTCTGTTTACCCAGCCCATGACAGTGTCCAAGCTGGGACCGACGTAGCAAGTCAAAGGAAGATGTAAGAGATCTAACTACTGCAAATAAGATAAAACTATCATTTTTCTTTCTAAAAGTGAAGAAGGAACAAGTGGAGATTTACTTAAAGAACAATAAAACATGACTCAGAGGGTAAGAGTCAAGTATTGATCTCCTAACAGCTTTCTCACCCACCCAGCCCTAGTAACCTGTGTCACAGCCGGTGACCAAACCCTTGTGCATGTGTTTCAGAACACCCACGCTTCAAAGGTGAAGAGGCAGTGGATTTACCTGAAGAACATCCCAAACTTCACTGACAAACAAGGATGTTTAAACATAAAAATACTGTGTTTCTGGTTGGGATTAACTAATGCTGGACAAATATGGATTCAATTCAAATCAATTTAAAGAGTTCACACAATTCCAATTAAAATTTCAACAGGAAGTTCTTTTGGTAATTGGTAAATTGTGTGTTATATATGGACTCAAAACACAACAACATGGATGATATTTCAGTCAGTTTTCTTGTTGCTGGGACAAAATACTGATACCCACAATTTAAAAGAGAGATTTTTTTGGGGGGGGAGTGTCACATTTTGGAGACTTAAGTCCAGGCTCAGCTGGCTCCAGAGCAGAAACAACCCAGTGGAAATGCTTGCTAGAGCAAAGCTGTTTCAGTCATGGATGCTGGGAGGCAGAGCACCAGGGTGCTGGGAAGGCACCTTCCAGAGCCACGACTGGGGACTACCCTCCGGCCGGGCTGCGTTCCTAATGGCACACTCAGCTGTGGACATCAGTGGATGAATCCATGATGAGCACAGCGCCCCACGATCCACCCACCCCTCCAGGGGTCTCTTAAGTCAGCCAAGTTGACAGCTGAGGCCGACTAGGCACAGATTATTATTATAGCAGCACTCACAGCAGTTCAAGATGAGGACTGGTTTGTATGCTCCATGTTATAGGACTGAGTAAATAAGTTACATGTGGGCTATAGGATGGAACACTATGACATAATTGGAGGAAAAATGGGAAATAGTTTTGATATGTCACTGATGTTATTCAAAGGATGAAGGCCGGTTACAAAATAACGTGTATGGTAAAGTATTAGTTTTGTGATAAAAAGGTGTATATACATATGGGAATGACAGGTAGTCTATAAATAAAATGTTTCCAACCTTTATTTCTAGGTAAATTGAATTCTACCTTTGTATTTTTCTTTGTTTCCAACATTTTCTACAGCTATGAATTTTGTCAAAGGGAAGTGCTTATTAAACATTGAAGAGATGTTATGTTTTCTCACTGCTGTTACTTTTCTTGTACTATTCTGTGCTTCAGAAATACTTCACAATTAAACATATTGATTTGCCTTTCTGAGTCAGTGGTATTGCTAATCCACCTTTCAGAGGAGGAAATTGAGGCACAAAGAAGAGGGCGTTAAGAGCATAATCTTCAAGTCAGCCCTGGAGCTGGGGGTCTCAGCTCTGCTTCTCAGGTCAGCAGACACTACATCTCTTTCTGTTAAGCTCACTGCTGTGCACACACTGACACACACATATGCACTACGCACACTGATATGCATACACTGTACGCATGCACACACAATACACTGCACACTCTGTACATACACACATGTATATAATTTGTACTATTCATATACACATCACACACATACAGATACACATATACCCATACATACTTCCACACAAGACCCTCCCACACAACAGTCACATTTATGCAACACGTATATACACACTCACATATGACACACATGAAAGCTTAGTACACAAACAATAACACTCACATGTACTTTACACACTCACAAAACATTCACATATTACACTCATACACACGCACTCTCACATTCAAACCCACAGTCACATATACTCTCTACACACATACACATACAATACTGCACACACCTGCTCTACACACATGCTCACACACCATGTGTCCATGGTGTCTTTTCTGGAAGCCAATGTGATGGAATTTCCACCCCTGGGCAGGGAGACCCGTCCACCACGTCCACCGCACGCTTGGCAGCCTTCTGAGGACACTCACTGGAAGCAGGCAGCTCTGACCCCCGAGCCCTTCCTGCGCCACGTGCCTGGTGCCCTGTCCTGCCCCAACATTCCCACGTGTGCCCCTTCCACATGTCTTCTCATCGTCCTGCAGCAGCTTCACACTTGTCTGCTCTGTCTCATGGGCGCCGTGCGAACGTCTCGTGGAGAGAACGGAGGAGCGTGGGCATCTCGTGGAGGGGACGGAGGAGCGCGGGCGTCCCGTGGAGAGAGTGGAGGAGCACGGGCGTCCCGTGGAGAGAGTGGAGGAGCACGGGTGTCTCGTGGAGGGGACGGAGGAGCGCCGGTGTCTCGTGGAGGGGACGGAGGAGCGCGGGCGTCCCATGGAGAGAGTGGAGGAGCGCGGGCGTCTCGTGGAGAGAGTGGAGGAGAGAAGAGCGCAGGCCTTGAAACCCCAAACGTATGCCCCAACACCCAGCCTTCATCTGTGCTGTTATCAACTGAGACCAGCAAGCTCTCTGCCACCCTGAGCCTTTGAAACACCTGATGGGCAGGGCCCAGCGTGGCACATTCCCTGACTGCCAGCACAGCGAGATTTTAGGCCACTCTGACACGTGAGACGCTTTCCGCTCAGTGTGGAGCAGTAACAATGGCAGGCACATTTACAGCAATTTGACTCCTGTCTCCTGAGGGATAGGACTACCCACTGGGCGACCCCATGACCCCAGACATGGGCTGCCTTAGCCTGGGAATAGCATGGGTCCCTCTGACCGGAGGCCACCCGTGACGCCTGCGCCACCTGCACGCTCAGAGCTGTGTGGTCAAAGGAGACTGGCAATGGAGAGGCGGCCGGCTTGGCCCCGGCCCCCAGCCTATCTTCAGGCAAGCAGCCCAGCATCATGGACGGCTGCCACTTTAAAAACAGGGCTCTAAGTGGAGCCTGGAGAATTATTTTTGATAATTACCCATATTCTTTCAGAGAAAAGAGCCCCGGGAGCCCTGAGAGATGGGATGGAAGAACAGCAGCAAGGCCAGCTTGCTACGCCCGATCGGAGGTGAGCGGCCGCCACTCCAGCTCCGCAGGGGCGTGGGGCCCCTGCGGCAGTGGCGGTGTCCGCTGGCTCGCTTTGTCTCCCTTCCAGCGGGGAGTGCCAGCCCCGTCCTCCAGCTCCCACCGCGCGTCTGCTGTTTATTTCAGACCTGGCCTGACACGCTCGCCGCGCTTTGAGCACATGATCATCAGTGTTACAGACGGGTAAGTGGAGCCCAGGACGGGAAGGCCGTGGGCCGGACGGGACAGGAACGGACAGTCACGTGTGGCACGTTCACATTCAAGGCAGACAAGATGCTCTCACAGACATGGACTCACACAGGTAGGTGTGAACTCACACTGGAACAAACACAAATTGGCAGGTGTGAATTTTCATAGCTAAATGTGGGCACATACAGATGAGTGCACACTCACAGGTGTGAACTTCCCAAGGGAGACATGAAGCACTCGTGGAACACACACGGGTAAATCTGAACTCATACCTGTAGTCAAGTGCACTAACACGGACTCACAAGCACACCCAGGTAGGTGTGAGGTCATACTACTGGATGAAGATTCACAGGTAAATGTGAACACTTACATAGATAGATATAAACTCACAGTGATGAATGTGTATGCACGTTTACAGATGAAAACTCTCACAGGTGTGAACACACACTCACAGACAAGAACACACACTTAGACATGAGTGTGTTCACACCACACTCAATAGGTCGATATGAATACACGCTCACCAATGCACATACACTCACAGATAGTTGTGAACACACCCTCAGACAGGAGTGAGCACATATGGACAGACGCAAACCCACAGAGATCACAGGTAAGTGTAAATGCACGGTCTCAGACATGGGCTCACACTCAGACAGATGGGAGCTGCACAGACACACTCGGAGAGACATTAACTCACAGGCAGACATGAACTCACACAGTGAAACGTGAATGCACACACACAAACACAAACTGCTTATTTTAAAAATGTATTTGTAAGACTGAACTTTGTTTTGCACGGTCACATTTCTATTTGATTCCTTTTCCTTTTTTTTTTTTTTTTTTTGCGGCACCTTGGATTGAACTCACAACCTCGCGCCTGCCTGACAGGTGCATAAGCCACTGAGCCAAACTCCCAGCCCTGGTTTTTTGAGGCAGGGTTGCACTGTGTAGCTCAGGCCGGCCTTGTGCTCACGTTGTAGCCCGAGCCGGCCTCGAACTCACAATGCTCTTCATACCTCAGCCTCCCAAGTGCTGAGTGCTGGTATTAAAGGCGTGCGTCACCACACCCAGCTTCCTTTTCCATTTTTTGATTGATTTTAGTGCTTCTAGTGAATACTCCAGTTATCAAAACATTCTGGGAAAGTAACATATCCAGTAAGGTTGTCTCGGTAGCTCCCAGCTGTGGCTGATTCCACCTGAGACTTTCTGGGCTGGCGACAGGAACTTAAGCAAGAGGGAGCACCTGCCAGTTGGCATGGAGATGGGCCTCAGTGTGGCCCAGCAAGTGTCCAGCACACGCCGCCAGGCCAGCACCTGTGACAAGGGGCACTGGGCAGGTCAGGTGAGTCAGTAGCAGTCCTGGGCACAGTGGGCCTGTGGGAGCTTGGAGGCAGCAGTGAGGAGAGTGGCGACCACAGTGCAGCAGTTCTAGGGAGACGGGATGGCGGCTGGCGCCAGGTGGCAGGGCTGCGGAGGGCTGAGTCCTGCGTGCAGGATGTGGGGGCAGTTTGAGCGTACCTGTGGCCCTAGGAGACATGTGAGGAGGAGTCCTTGCCCTCAGCCACCCCTGCAGGCTGTGCGCCTGCCCTTGGCTTCGCACCCTGCCTCACTCCTCCCTGCCAAACTCAGGGCCGCCTGAGCAGCCGACAACCTGATTTTGCCACGCCACTTCTGGAGATCTCTAGGTCTAAATCAGGACTCAGTTTGCCAAAACAAGGAGTTGCTTATTTTGGTGATAAAATGATAACTCAGGTTGGAAGGAAGACATTTCAAATTTTCAGCTTAAAGAAATTCACTTATAAAATGAAAATTTCTTCTCATGCAAACATGAATGAGGAATATTATGCAAATCAACCACATGACTTTTTGTTATGCCCTGTATGTAGTTGTCCCCCCAAAGCCTCATGTGGTCATAGGTGGGGCTTTCCTGAGGTGGCCGAGCCTACCGTGTGCAATGCTGGGATTAGACGTGTGATGCTGATACTAAGGGTGCCCCAGCCCGGGTGTGGGTGGCACAGCCCAAGGGCAGGCAGCCTGGCTGAGACAGAAGGCAGGCCTGCTTGCTGCTCGCTGCCACTTCACAGCGTTGCTACTTGCTGCCTTCTGTCTGCTCCTCTGCAGTGCCCTCTGCTGTGCCACCTGACCTCAGAGCCAGCTGACTATGGACTGGAACCTCTACAAACTGCAAGCTAAATAAAGCTTTCCTTCTTTAACTTTGGGAGTCGAGTATTTTGTCTCAGCGCTGAGGAAAGTAACTGTCTTAGTTACTTTTCTCTTGTTGCCGAGACAAAATACCTGATGCCCAAAATTAGAGAAGGAAAGGTTTATTCTTACAGTTTCTCGGGAGTTTTACTCCTTACTTAGTTGGCTCCAAGGCAGCGTGGTGTGGCAGGGCTGCTGTTCATGGTGGCTGCAAGCAGTCAGGTGCGCTGGCGAGAGAGAGAGAGTGGAAGCGAGCAAGAGGAAGACCCGCCTCCCTTACACTGTATCTCAGCTCCACCCCTGGGCGGGTGTAGCAGTCACATCATCAATCCGGGCGCTAGACAACAAACTGATCACAAGCGTCAGACTCAGCCCCATCAAAAGTACATGAGGACTTGGGGGTACATAGCATACCCAATACAGCAACTAAGACAAATATCACCCTTTAGAAGATAGTAGGCTGAATTCATATGCAGCTGGTTCTGTTTTTACCTAGTCTGCAAGCCAGAAGTGGTTTCATTTTTCTTTTTCATTTTGAGGTAAAGAACTCAGGGCTTGAGCAACGACTGAGTCAGATATCTAACACATTTTTTTAAAAACTTTGAGTGAGAGTCTCACTAAGTTGCTAAGTTGTTGACCAGACTGGGCTTGAACTTGTGATCTTCCTGCCTCAGCCTCCCAGAATGCTAGGATTGCAGGCATGTACCACTTGGCCGGTTTTCCTTTTCATAATGGATGAAAAAATCCAAAGAACAATGATATTTCTTGACATGTAAAAATTATGTGAAGTTCAAATTTTGGCATTCATAAATATAGTTTTATTGTACACAGACACACATACCATCCATGGCTACATCTTTATACACTGACTTGCGGTTACTACCAAGTAGTCTCCCCCACAACACCAAGGCTATTTCTGTTCTGACCATTGACTGAGAAAGTCTGTTGGTCCTTGCTGGAGATGAATACCTGATTTGTGTTCTCAAATGCTCTGCTATGACGATTGCACATGTTAGTAAGTGTGTGAGACCGTGAGTGGGTGTTTGTGAGGTAGCATGCATTGCGCTGTTTCTCTGTGAGTGCGGAGGCCATCATAAACTACAATGCCAAGGATTCTGCTCTGTGACTTTTCTAGATAGGCCACAGGCCGTGAAGCACCAACCCCAGACACCAAATATGGCAAAAACATTTTAGTGCACACTGGAACATTTTCTGTGCAGTTGAAGAAGAAAACTTCCTTTGGCACAGAACTTTGAAATATGTTCTGCATCTGTTTTTGCATGTCTACGAGTATATGACTTGCAAAAGACTTGTGAATGCGTGACATTTTAACCCCTCTGCTTGTTAGCTTCTAACTGTGCAGCAGTTTGCTTCCCCTTCGTGTGAGTGTGAGCATGGCTGGCTGTGAGACTCCTTGCCGAGTGCCACGTCTCAGACCCATGCAGCGGCTCGTGTGGGTTTGCAGTGTTGCTCGTTGTAATTTGCACATAATCAACACGGAATGCTAACAGAAGCCCTGTGTATGTATTGCAGATGCAGTGCTAACCCCTGTGCTCTTTCCAGACATTCCCATTTTATAGGGGAAGAAACTGAGGAACTCAGAACATGAAATCCAATTTCCATGGGCAGTTAGAGGTCAAGATCAGGACTTCTGACATTGAGGTGACCTTAAATTTTTAAAATAGCTTTTTAAGGCAAATGTGAAACATCTGGAGAAGACTCCCAGAAGATGCTGACATCTATCACTGCGGCTTCTGATACCACCCTGATGCTGTCCAACCCGACACAATCATCGTCAAGCACAGAGCTCCTAGAAACACCTGGCTGAGCCACAGCTGTGCTGGCGACAGACAGTGGACATAAAGCACCAGCTCTCCAAGAGCGAGAGCAGGTCTCCACGACCCAGCCCTCCAGTGGGAGGCGCCTCGCCGACAGGGCTTAGATCTACATGTTCCCAGATGTCTCACGTGTTCAGCGGCGGACTTCTAGGTGATGGGATGGAGCGCTCTGAGCTGATCCTTGTATCATTGGCAGGGGGTGGGAGCTGACCGTGCGGTCTAGATGAAGAGACTGATCATGGAGTGTGACCTGGGGGACAGTGGCTCCCCAGCCCTCCCTCTCTCTGCTCCTGACTGCATGAGGTGAGCAGCTCTGCTTGGCTGCACCCTCCTGCGGAGATGTTCTCCTCTCTCAGGCCACGGCAGTGGAGCCAGTCGGGTGTGGACCGACACTGACCCCAAATGAATTTTTGCTCCTTTCAGTTGTTTTTCCCAAGGATTTCATCACAGCAGTGACAAGCTAATTAACACGCTCTGAGCATGGAATCCCAGATGCGTAGGTGTCACGGTGTGTTGCAGTCAGGGGCTGCAAGGGGAACAATCACATACAGGACACATAATTTACAGGATTGTTTATAATGCTCACCCAAGGAGTCAAATACAAAGAAGGTACAAGAACTCCATCCACAGCACCAAAGACCTAGAAAATCCAGCCCAGGGCTTGGATCCCATGGCAATAACCTGCATGAGTTCAGCTGAAAACCTAGAGCCCACAACAATGACCCATGCAAGTCTATCCACGGATCTGTGCTGGGAAGGCCCAAAGGTCAGCAGTGGAAACCAGAGTCTATGCCAGCGGGGTGAAGGATCTGTGCCAGTAGGTTGAGGGTTCTGCAGTGGAGCCAAAGTGAGGACCAGGCTCCCCAAAGTGACCAGCAAACATGCTCAGCCATAGCAAGGTCCCGAGCTCCCCTGATGATGACAGTGGGGTTCGTATCAGGGGGCCAGCATGACAAGATCCTCCAGGAGCTCCAACAGCTCCAAACAACAGCACTTAGGAGAACCCACAGTGTTCCCCTTCCTCTCCAGGTCTCCTTTCTGTGCTGGCAACAGTGCTCAGGTGCGCCATCCACGCTCAGCCCCAGGTGGATTCAGTTCAGCTTGGGTTTAAGTTGACCACCCAGTTACCAATGCACTATATGGTGGAAATTTTTTCTTTTAGAAGTAAAATTTAGAAATGTTCCTTAAAATTTGAGCGGCATCCTTAGGTCACTGTCACTGTGGTGGCGCACCCATCCCCCGAACATTCTGACTGGAGTTGAACCAACTGGCCCTGTCCCGATGCTGGGCCGGGGTGAGGCTGGGAACAGAAGTGGGAACTGGAAGACCCTGAGGACTTTTGCTTTTTCAGTTCTTTTGCAGAACTGTGCATTGAGCCCAGGGCCTTCACACCGACCCACATCCCCAGCCTGTGGAAAACAACTTTATTTTGAGACAGGGTCTTGCTAAGTTGCTAAGTTGCCCAGAATGGGGTTCAACTTGTCATCTTCCTGCCTCAGCCTCCCAGGGTGTTGGGATTATAGGTGGTGTGCCACCAGGCCTGGCTGGGGGCTCCACTTTCTTCATTCTTGTTTGAAAGTCTTTGGTAACAAACATGGCATTTTTATTATCAGAAAACAATGTGCTTTATACTTGGGAGGACCTTATTTGAGAAAAGTGAGCTGCCTGCTAGGGCCGTGGCCTCCCGCCCCACCTGGGCGTCCCGAGGGCCTCTCCTGGCCATGCTGTGGCTCAGCCCACACCTTGCCTGTGACCCCCCATGCAGTGGCCAGGCTGCCCCAGCCCTGCCCTGGCCGCCCTGACCCTGACTCCAGCTCTGCTGCTTCTGTGCCAGGCTTCCTGTGCGGATGTTCCTTCCTGTTGCTACCCTGAGGCAGTGCACCCCGCTTCCACCCTGCAGCCTGCAGCGCCCACCGCATTGGTTTGTGCTTGGCTTCAGGCTTGGGACTGTGCGTGTACTTTTAGCTGTACGGGTGAACCGCTGTACCTGCTCTTCATCCTTTAAAGATACTCTTGCTGCTTCTGAGCTTATGAGCAGTGTATGGTTACAGTCTATAAAGTGTGCGCGTATGGGCAAGAGAGTGACAGTCATCCGACAGGACTTGCCGTCAGTCACGGCGATGCACCACTGTCCCGGGTGCCTGAAATCCTGCCTGGGCTGTGTCCAGGCCACAGGAGCCGCCTGCAAGAGGCGGGTGCAGGGAGGAGCCACAGGGGCAGCCGGGAGGCTCCCAGTGACAGCAGAGGTCGCAGTGTCTGGGGCAGGGGGCCTTCTCCTGGTCTCTGCCACTGTCCGTGACATGTGCCCTGGTTCTGACTCTGTGAAGGTGTCTGCCCTCTCTGCCCCCACCTTGGGCTTCCAGCTCCTGCTGGGCACCGCCTTGTACCCTTGGCCCTGGTAAACTCAGACCACTCGCCTCAGGCTCTCAGGAGGCGGGATCTTCGCACAGGTTATCGGTTAACCTTTGGGTTTTTCCATACTATCTTAGTCCGCTTGGGGTGCCGTGGCATAAAGGCTATGAATGAGGTGGCTTGCAGACAATAGACGTCTACCTCTGACAGTTCTGGAGGCTGGGAGCTCACGGTCATGGACAAGTCATGCGGCAGTGTCTGGCTCAGACTCGGTGCCCCTCTCTGCGCCCTCGCTTGGTGGAAGGGCGGGAGCTCTCTGGGGCCTGTTTATAAGGCGATGAGAGCTGCAGCGTCCAGACTTTGCCTCCTCCAAATGCCCCGTCTCAACACCCCGCCTTAGGTTAGTATGTCACCACGCAAACCGGGGGCACACAAACCTTCATCTGTAGCAGGGCCTCCAGTCCACGATGAGCTGGTAAGGAGGCGAGGTCCTGTGTCACCGTGACCTCAGCGCCGTGGGCTGCACAGGCTGGGCAGTGTGCCGTGCCTTTCACAGTGCGCGAGGATGCCATGTCTCGTGTCTTTCCTTCCAGGGCCGCTTGTCTGTCCCCGTCCTCCCTGCGCGCTCACCTCCAGTGTGGGACGTGGAGTCCCGGTCACGTCTGATTGCCATCAACTTTGCTCCTTGCTCTGTGATCTTTTTTTGCATTGTTTTTTCTTTAGCTCTTTTTTATTTTTGCATTTTATTCATATTGGTATAGTATATATTTCTTTGCTAGTTGCCTTAAGTCTTCTTTTTCTGAAAAAAAAAAAGATACGCAAACAAAAACCACAAGACTTGCAGTAGCCAAGTCTGGTTGATTTTTGAGATTACCTTATTTATAGTTTATTTATCGTTGCTGTTGGCCTAAGCCCCTGCCGGGGAGCCAAGGGGCCACCTGCCTGGGCTGTCCGCCTTGACCAGAGGCCGGTGCTAGGGGGCTGGTGAGGAGACAGCCCTGCTCCGTCAAGTGTCCCCTCTTCTGGTCCTCTAAGTGCTTAGTCAGTGATGTTTCCAAATGGACGACATGTTAAACATAATCCATCTAAGACTCAAGGGGAAAAGAATTTCTTGTGTGACTGAGGAATGAATGGCATGCGCAGTATTTACAGCCGTGAATCTCTTGGATGTTTTACTCTTCTGATCCAGCAAGGTAAAACAGGATGGCTACAGTTCTGCCTCACAGACAGAGGGGCCGGAGGTGAGCCGTGTGCCCACACCGGCCCACTGGGGCAGAAGTCCAGAGAGTCGCTGCTGTAGGTTTCTTCTGTGGTGCAACTGTTGCTCTGCAGTTCCCGCTGCATTTCTTTCTCATTCTTTGTAAAGCTGTGATTAACTAGGTGTTTACTGGGTGGCCAACCACATGCAAGAAGATTGTGGGATTTCAGCAGAGACCTGGACCTTTACAATCTGCACACTCACGCTCACGAACACTCAGGCAGCGTTATGCTCTTACATCTCACACCCACGACAGTCCCACACATGAACACACGCAGCACACTGCTCGCACACACAATACACTCCCATTCATTCACACCCATGCACATGCGCACACACATATGCTCAATACACATATGCACACATGGCAAAATTCTACACTCACAGCAATGTGCAAACACATCACACATATGTGCATACACAACACACATGCTTACATACCTTGCACACGTATCACACATACCATATGCCCCCACACATGTGACATGGCATAAATTCACATTTCTACACACATATGTACAAATCACACACACTCAAACATGCATGGACTTGGCACACATCCAAACACACGTGAAATAAGAACACAGAAACCAGCATCAGTGAGCGCGGAGTCGGTGGGTCAGACCTTCACTGCGGGCTCCTGGAAGGGGTGGAGGGGGACGCCGGGGCTGCGCCCCAGGGGACGACTGCGGGCGGCAGCGGGGCAGGGCGGCCGCTTCAGCTCAGTCCCGCCGCACGGCTGCTCGCAGGCTGCTCACTCCAGGGGCGTGTCTGGTCCCCGTGGTGCGGTGGGGGGCGAACGCTGCCCTCGCTGACGCTGAGCCGGCCTGGAGCCGGCCCTCTTGTCGGTTTCCCCATCCTTGGTGCCAGGAGCACAGCGGGTTCTCGGGACTTGTGGGCCAGTCTTGCAGCAGCGTGACGCGAGGTCGCGCATGGAGGGTTGGCTTGTAGGAGCTTCTCCGGGACGGTGAGCTGAGCTTGTTACCGTTCACGGACGTGCTGGGCCCGCTCGTGGAGGAAGGCTCGGGTGACACCCACTGAGAGGAGCGCTCCGCGGCTCCGAGGGCGCACGGCTGAGCACAGCCCCTGGCCCACACGGGGCGGGCTCTGGGGGTGCTGCTGCCCTCTGTCAGCCGGGACCTGGGAGGTGCTGCCACTGTGGCCCCTGCCGGGTCTCTGTGCTTCCTCGGGAGCAGCTCGAAGGCCTCGAGGGTACCAGACCGGTGAGGACTGAGGACCGTGCAGCGCGCAGGCTGTGCCGGAGCCGGGACCTGCCCTCCGGGTGCCGCACCTCTGGGCCGTGAGCTGGCTTTCGGAAACCCATGCAGGGCGGCCAGGGGGGTGTTTCTGCTGTCTCAGTGTGAGCCTGTTGCTCCTCCTTGGCTCTGACACCAAACGTCACAGTGGCCTTTGCTGCATAATAATTCTGTTCAGGCACTTCCCAGGCTTGGTTAAAAAATCCTTACTCACCTATGTGGCAGCAATGGCCCAGGACCCCAGCACTTGCTGCCCTGCGACAGCGTGGAGGGGACTTGGCGAAGCCTCTGAAGCTCGGCCCTGTGCTCTAGAAGTCAGGGAGCTGCTTTTGCAAAGCTGTGGGTGAAAAGACGTATTTAAAAATCACTGTGCTCTCAGATGTAAGCCATTAGTTTTTATAAATGGAAATGGGGGAGGGAGATGGAGCTACCACTTTTCTTTTCTTCCTTTGCTTGTTGAAAAATAATTTTTCTTCTTGGCCTGCAAACAAGAATTGTACAACATCAATTCCTTCCTTTGCTCGTTTCAGAAGAAAAGAATTAGCCGAAGCAGGTACCTTGTTATGAACAGATTACACACAAAGGGAGCGAACAAAGCGCCGAGATAAAAGCCCTCACGTCACTGAGACGCTTCAAGTCAGCCTCGGGACAAGTGCTCCTTAGGTCACTTCAGACTGGGGCCCATTCCTGGGACCCTTGGTGGATTAGGAAGTAACACAACACCAGTGGTCCTGGCCATTGTAACCGCACTCGTGTTAACGCGGGTTAATTGAGACTTGTGCTCCTTTCCATTTGGAAACATTGTGTAGGGAATAATTTGTGTTGCTGTAGCTTTTTAATGTGCAAAGTAGATAAACGTTGCAGGTGGTTGCTTTGCTCTCCCAGATATTGAGAGAGAGAGAGAGAAAGATTGTGAATGAAGGGGGAGAAGTGAACAGAAAAGGAAGGAAGAGTTTGTAAGGGTTCTTAAATTCAGCAGGTATAAGAGTCAATGCACGTTTCTCTCAATGTTAAACATGAAATTACCCTGCGACCCTGTGATTCCACTCCTAGAACTTGCCAAGAGAAAAGAAAAGCCCACACAGAAGTTATACGAGTGTTCCCAGCTTGGTTATTCCTAATAGTCTGAAAGAGGAGACGAAGGCTGATGAATGAGGAACAAAACATGGTGCATCCACACGGCGGGACGTTGATGAGCACCGCCACAGGGAGGAGCTGTGTGTGAGTGTGTCCACGAGTGTGCACACGAGCGTGTGCAAGGCACTGGCATCCAACCTAGGGAACACTGAGCTGCATCCCCAGTTTGTTTTCAAGTTTTTATTTTGAGACAGGACCTTGCTAAATTCCCCAGGCCGACCTAGAACTTGCCATCCTCTTGCCTCAGCTTTCTGAGTAGCTGGACTACAAGTGCGTGCCAGTGTGAGGAGCAGAAGTGTGTGCACACTCACCGTGGAGGAGCCATGGGCACGCGGCGGTGGGGGAGGTCGGCCAGGCACAGGCTACGCAGGACGCCTGATGCTGCCCGCGGGGCGCGCCCAGGACTGAGCTGCGCGGACTGAGTGTGACTCCGCAGTTCCCCAGGGAGGTGGATGACAGCTAACGGGTTCAGGCTGCTTTTTGGGGAGAGCCAAGCATTCTAAACTTAGGGTGTGGCGATGACTGCTGTGATGGCTGTGTCTAGGTGTCCCCCAAAGCCTCATGCAGTCATAGGTCTTCTCTGAGGTGGCTGGATCCAGAGTGTGGTGGCGTTTTCAAGGGTGTGTGATTACTGAATCAGTCCACTGATTGATTTGGCCTAGTTCTGGCTTGGGGTAAGGTTGTGAGTGCTACACCTGCCCTAGGGCAGGTAGCCTGCATGAAACACAGGAGACAGAAAGAAGACTAACGTGTCCTCACCTGCCTGCTTGCTGTGGACTGTTTCTCCTGTGGTCCCTCTGCAAGGCCACCCTGCCTCGGAACCCGTCAACTATGGACTGAAACCTCTACAAATTGTGAGCTACGTAAATGTTTCCCCTTTAACTCTGGGTTTCGGGTGTTTCGTGTTGGCAACAAAAAAGTAACTAAGACAACTGTATAACTCTGAGAAGCTCCAGGAAGATACTAAAAACATTAAATGTTGCATGTGAAACTAAACTCATGATCTATAAAACCAACAAAGCTATAAAAGACAAGACAAGGGTCTACACAAGGAAGCCAAGGTCACCTTTATTTGATTAAGAAAAGTCTTTGTCTGCTGTGGTGATTTCTGACCAGAAACGCATGTTTGGGGAGGCCCCCACATCCACAGGGTGGGCACAGTGCAGCTATGTGGGGGGACTTGCCCCTCTTGCAAACTTTTAGGAAGGGGCCTTCTCCACAGTGAGGAGAGCACCCTGCTTTATTGGCAATGAGAGGGATACTGTGTCCCCCACATGTGTCACTTTCCATTAATGAAGTGTCCCCAGTCTTTCTAATGGGTTCACTGGTGAACCAGGGAGGGCCCTCAACATGCCCAGGGAGCCCCCGCCCCAGTTCTCTTGGTCGGTTACATGGAGCACTGGTGCAGATGAGACGGTTATGTCCTCAGTTAATCAGCGAGACACAGAACCAGATTTGGAACTTTTGCGCTTGAGACAAAGAACCTACGATTTATTTTTATTTTTTATTTCTTTTACATTTTTGAAGAGTGAAGCAAGAATAGTTTTGGTTAAGGTCGCAGAGACTTCATTTCTTGTCTCCTGGGTAAGTGCTGGGAGCAGAGTTGGGGAGAAACACCCTGGTGTCTTCCGGATGCCCCCAAAGAAGACCTGCGGTTTCCTTTGCTCTTTGCCTGCCTCTGGGGACACAGTGGGCTTTAGAAATCTTTAGCACTGAGACAGTTCACAAAGCAGCTGAGCTAAGCCCTGCCCAGCTCTGGTCATTCTGAGAAGGCACACAACAGCGGGGTTTCTGGGGCGATCTTTGCAGCAGACCCAGGCAGGGACCTTCTCAGCAGCCACTTGGCTGGTTCCTGTGGTAGCAGACCCGGAGCGGAGGCTCCCCTGAAGCAGCATGGATGGGTGTGGATTCACAGCCACAGCTCTCTGCAGGACCTGAGAAGGCGCCCAGCCAGGGCCTGGTCCTCCCTTTGTGATGCGGATCCACACACCTAGGCTGCAGGCTACTGCTGGGCTGGGGCTTGGGGTGTGGGAGGGGAGGTGGGAAGCAGGATCCATGTGCTTCAGCTGCAGAACCTTTCGGGCTGGCATTCTGGACCAGCCACTATCAGGGCAGGACAGTGACCTTCAGTGCCATCATTTGGCCTGGGGAGGCCCCCCTTGTTGTGTGTATGACCCGGCATTTGTGTCTCCTGGCGGCTCTGGGATGGTAGCTGGTAGGCTCTAGGAGGGAGACTGTCTCTGGCACTGCGTATCACCTGGCTCTTGGATGAGTCCCCTTTCAGCCTTCCCACTCTTCCTGGTTTTCCGTCTGGCCTCTTCCACTCCTTGGAAGAAGGAATGTGCCTGGAAGAGTCTGATTTCTCAACTCCAAGTACCAGGCTGATGACATGGTTCTGGCGGGCTTGACTGGTCTGTCCTGTGACCACCTAACAGACGGACCCCTAGAATGACAGTGTGTGAGGACTGCCGTGGGGTGCTGGGCACCCCTGAGCCTTCAGCTCACCAGGCCCTTGTCAGGGCATTGGTTCCTCTTTCTGCGAACTTGAATCATCCTGCATCTCAGACCCCAAAGAAGTAATTTAAAGAACAATTAGTGTTTACATAGTTTTAAGACTTTTTCAAAAAAATTAAAAATATCCTAAGAATGATAAGAAGAAAAAAGTTCATGAGCTGGAAAGAAGTCCACACTGGCGGCCCTGACCAAGGTCCTGGTCAATGACTTTGCGCTTTGCAGGGCAGGTGAATGCGAGCTGGTGCAGCTCAGGCCCCCCTTGCCCACGCTCCTACTGCTCACACCCACCACACTGTCCTCCCCTGAAGCAGGTGAGTTCAACCACCCTGTGTGATGCGTGTGGTGTGTGTGGGGGGAGATGACCACCACTCAGTGCCCACGGTTGTAATAAAGTGTCTAGACAGCAATTAGCATTCATTTCCCCTAAGAATATAACTGTGCCATTGGAAAATCTGTACTGCTTCATAGGAGCCAGTCAGGTAGATCTCAGCATTAATCAATTTTCACATCCGATCAGGATTTCACACATTGCAGTCTGAGCACCAGGCCTGCCCTCTCCTGCCTCACCCCGTTTCCAGGGTCCCGAGCCCCTTGGCCAGGTGTTTGTGTAGCAAGCCTGGCTGGCATAGCAGTGTGTTTGGGAGCAGCGCACGCTTGGGAAAGATGCAAACCTCTGAACCTCCGTCTCCTGTCTGTTTAGCTGCTGATTCTTTGGTGCTGAGAACTGGAAGTAGGGGCTGGGCCCACCGGCAAGTGGTTTATCTGGGTGACTGGATGGCTGGGTGCTCAGCAGAGGATAGATCTGCACTGTGCAATGCCCACTCCCTTTGGCTCTGTCTCTCCAGATCCGTGACTCAAACTCCATCACTGCTTCTTTCCCCAGCCCCTTCTTGTCCTCTCTGGTGTCCCCTGAGCCCTGGAACACAGAAAGGGGCAGCTGCAAAGGCTTCACTGCTAGGTTTTGCACTGTGCTCTCTGAAGTTTAGGGACAAGGATACAACTCTCTTTTTTTCAGTAACAGAGCCCTAATAAGAAAGCAGGGATTCAGAAATCCTAAGAATTTTACTCAAACTAGAGAGGAAGACTAACAAACCTGACAGTGACCTTGGTGTTGCTTTCTTCTGACTCTAAGTGTAGCACACACCTGTTGGAAAACTTCGAGAATGCGGAAGAGCACAAAGAAGGAAGGGAATGCTGGGGAGGTCTGACCTTGGAGAAAGGGTATATTTCCCGGAAGTACTTTTCTGTTCCTATTTGAATTCTTCATGCTTTTATCCCAGTGGGAGCAGTGTCGCTGGTTCAGTGTTTCTCGTACTGTGATGTTTCTCCCGCCACACATTTTCTGTGGCCGTGTGGGTGGCTCCTGCAGATGGGGAGTGCATTCTTACACCTTCCCGATGCCCCCAGCTCCTTTTGTGTACACCTGCCTGCCTCCCCGCTCAAAGCTCAGTTGCGGTGGCGCCTCAGAAGTGAGCACATTCCTGCACAGGTGTGGACAGTCTTCCCCAAGCAGTGTGGCACCGCCACGCCATGCCACTTAGGTCGAGGTCCCCTCACCCATCTCACAGATGGAAAAGCCAATCCCCGGATTCTTGTGGATAGAAACAAATTTCCCCAAGTAACTAAGTTCCCTGTTCACTCTCTAAATGTACATATGTAATTGCTATAAATATAGCAATTTATGCACTAAATGTTAGGATACCTATTTAATTTACTATATATATATATATATACATATATATATATGTATATATATATATATATATTAAATCACATAGATCCAACATGTGATTTTCAAACTTGAAATACCAAATTCTTGTCAATGGGATGTTATAAGTGAAATGTGTGTCTAGCCATGATCTGATTGGAGCATTCATCTTTCTTTCAAATACCTGGTGTCTGGCCTCAAGCTGACCCCACGGGCTCTCTCCAGAGCACCCTCAGTGTGGAGCAGCACTGTCTTACACTCTGGAATCTAGGTCATGGCTGGAGGGTGGAAAGGGCAGGAGTCATGTGTGCTTGCTCCTATTCTCATATCTTTTGGATCTGCCATGTGCTAAGGACCTTTATTTTGGCCATTTCTTCATAATTTGATAGTGTCTTTTAACATCTTCAGATGTACCAGGGCCCTAGTGAGTCGCTTTGGAAGGTGAGCACAAGAAGGTATCACAGGCCAGCACTGCAGCCCGTGTGCAGGGCAGCCTTTGAAGAGAGCTTCGGGGAAGAAGAGGAGGGAACTGGATGAGGACGGGAGAGTGAGTGACTCAAAGCCCACAGGCAGGGCTCCGCTTCCGTTTCGGTAGATGGCGGTCGCTATGGTCTCTGGGGAACAGGTTGCAGGACATTGACTTGTGTGAGCTGGTGAGCGTTTGGCGATGGTTATGCTGTCGCCCTGGAGAGGCTCCCCTGGGTCTCGGGCACCATGGCAGCTGCGGCGACTCCTTCCATGTCCTCATCTGTGTCTGCCTCTGTCCTGGCCTTAGGTGTCATGCTTGCTGGAAGAAAAGTTTTCTGAGCTATTTACATAATCACCCACTCTTCCAGTCCCTGCCTTTCAATCTTTGCCCCTCACTGACATCCCATCATATATCTATCACTGGTTCCTGGTGTGGGTGCAATCCACTGCCTTCGTGATGCCATTGAGATTGTAAATAAATGCCATAGCGTCCAGGGGCAGACAAGATGGAGCCTGTCAGAGCTGGAAGTCGGCAGCAAAGTTGTAATTACAGCAGAGTGGCGCGAAGCAGATTCTGTCCACCCATAGATTTAATTGTCATCAGCTGCTGGGGACAGTGCGTGGTGGGGAGGCCCGGAAAGGGCTGGACTAGGCAGGGTCCGTGGAGGGGCTCTTCAGGGTCTTCTGATGAATCCATCCTTGCGTCTCCAGCAGGGTGGAGATCTGAGGCACTGCAGCCTGCTCGGGTTTCTGCAAAGAGGGTGATTTCCAAATCAGGACATGCAGGACACTCGTCCACGCCATGCTGGATGGAGACAGGACGTCAGAGATGGGCAGGAACTTGGGGAAGTTTTTAAACAAGATAAGCCGAAATAAAATCGTTTGAAAGAAACGCAACCTTTGAAAGACTGTGTGATCTGCAAGTCATGGACCAGTGCTACTTATTCCCAGGGGCGCAGATGCGCAGGGAGTCAGGGCGACTTGCTGCCCCCCGCTCCCTCACCACATTTTCATACACGGTTCCACGACTCTTTTCTTCCTTCTTTTTTTGCAAAGAGCGTTAAGACACGCACTGGCTCTTTCTCGGGCTCGTTTGTGGCTGAGTGGACGTAGAAGGGAGGCAGCCCAGTTAATTGCTCCTTCACAGGGTGGAAATTCGCTGCTGCCTAATGGGAGACTCCAGCGATGATGCTAATAGCGACACTAATGACTGTGGGAACTAGGATTATAGGTAAGAAACAGTTATAATCAGGAAGCTGATAATTACCTCGTAGCCACAATTGGGCTTTTGAATTTTACATTTCTTGCATTTTCACTTCTTAATTATAATAGTTTTATTAATGAGAGGTACCTTTCAGAAGTAGACTGGAGTTCATTGTTAGGGAAGGAGACCGAATTTTGTGCACGTGTGTGTACGCCCAGGGTCCCGTCTGGCTCAGGATGGAGCTTGATGCTAGTGCTGTTTTTGTGGTCGGTGGGGTCATCCTCTCCTGCATAAAAAAGCAGGCAGCCAACCCCCAGCTCGCACTGCACGCCGGCTGTGACAGTGGATGTCACAGGAGCCCCCAGGTCAGCTTTCCCTGTCTCTCCTACCAACCACTGAGGTCTACTCCCTAAATCTACGATGGCTTTCAGCAGGGCCCACCCCTCAGTGCGATGCCTTCGTGGGGGCAGATTGAGAGAGAGTGTCTGAGAGTGAGTTCAGCTGTAGACCGCCCTGATTTGTCTTCTCGTGGATATGAAAGACGTCTCAGTTCGTGCACAGTAAGATTCGTGGGTCTGAGGGCTGACAAGCACACACGGCCACTGCTTGTCCCAGGGACGCGGAGTCCAGGCGAGCAGCCCGGCCAGGAGCGGTGTAGGTGCCACACCCCTGTGCCGTGAGGCAGTGGGAGTCAGCCTGTGGCTTTCGCCGTGAGCACCCCAGGCCGCATCTTTCCCTTAAATAAAAGGACTGCCCGGAGCAGAAGTGCAGTTCGCTCCCCAGAGCTGCATTCCCCGTGTAATGCTTCCGCTTCAGGGTCACTGGCCTGCTGGTTCTAAATTCTACAATTCTGCCTGAGTTTGTCAGAGTTCCCGCTGCGCTCCATGGGTTCCTGCGGTCAGCACTTTCATATGGACTTCCCAGGACGCAAGGTCTTCCCTTTTAATTTCACCATTCAGGAGCAAAGTGAGGGCTGCTGCACTGAGGACTTGCAGGCTGGGCTGTGCTGGCTGTGAGTCAGGTTAATACCACGCCTGGCCCCTCTTCCGGCCGCGGGAAGGGGTATGTGTGTGCATTTGGAGTGCTGGAGGCAGGGTTTCTGTTACCAAACCAAGCATGATGTGTCTCCTGTTCCTAGAAATAAAAAATTCCACAAAGATTCAGCAGGACCGGGCCTGATAGCTGATTGTCCCCAGTATCTCAGTCGTGGACGGTCACTGTATTTCCCACGGAAGAAGCCACTGAAGACCAGGAGTCAGACTGTAAGCGCCTTTTCCAGAGCAGTGCTGTATCAGGTTTCAGTGAAAAGGCAGATGAAGAGGGCTGGGGATTGAAACAGGGAGCAAGTCCTCCGAAGAGGATCTAGGGTGTCAGACCGTCCGCACACGGGCCGTGCGACAGGAAGGAAAGCAATGGTGTTCGAGTCCAGGTCAGGGCTGGGTTAAATGTTGCCTGGGTAAAGAGCCTGTGAATATGCAACAGTTTCCGACCAGCACGTGGCCCTTGGGAGGCGGTGCCTGGCTTCTGGGCAGGGACGTGGGGACAGGCCTAGGACAGGGGGGCACCTGGCACAGGTCTGTCGCAGACGCGGGTGCCACCGGCTGGAGAGGTAGGACCCCAGCACCACACACCTGAGATGTGAACAAGCGTACCACTCTGCTGACCGGTGAACTCAGGTCAGTCCACGGGGTGCTGTTCTCCTGCCCAGCTCACAGCCCTGTGTGTGTTGCGGGCACGTGTGGCTTCTTTTACTGAAGGACACACATGTAAATGACCCAGTGTCCTGAGCAGCCACCGGACTGGAAGCAGCTAACCCTGAGCTGGCAGAGAGCAGAATCCCAAAGCTGCAGGAGTGGGGCTTAGTTTTCATCGCCACCTTTTAGGCATCTTCTGCTCCCTGAGTCTCTGGAAGAGATCACCAGTTCCTGTTGGGTCCTGATGATCCTCCTCTTCCCCCCAGCACTGGGCGGCAGTTGGGCTACTTGTGACAGCAGGGTCTGGCTTTAGATCTTCCAAAGAGGAAGAGACCAACCCAGTCCCCCAACCAAGGACAGTGGTAGAAGCTTCTCGAGGCTCCCTCAAGCCACCCTGTTCCTCTCTCCTCTGCCTTCCACGCAGGGTCAGGAGGGAAAACAATAAATTACTAAGCACAGAATGTCGTGCAAATAACACCAAGAAACCACTCAGATTTGTATAGATGTCCTCATGGTAGCTGTGGGGAGCCCCAGGGGCAGCTTCCCAGGAAATAGTTTGAAAACAAAGGCATATTGTGTGTTTGCAGTTGGGGAGGAAGTCTATGGCAGCGGGCTGGT
>RJWM01017745.1:0-42463 GCA_004363535.1 Dasyprocta punctata | reverse complement strand
CTTCTTCTTCTTTTTTTTTTTTTACTCTTTCCGAGGGCTACAGTTCTCATCCTAGACTCCTCTTAGGTCCAGAGGATCCATCTCCCTCCCCTTTCCTTCTTTCTGTTATTGTATTATTTTGTATTCCAGCATTTGGGAGGTATATTCCAGGGAGCCTCCCTATGGTGGAGTCATCAGGTCGGCCATTTTGCCTGGTCTCGAGGCCAGTGTTTCTGAGGGTGATGAAGTAGTAAAAGAAGATATTGATGCTCTCTAATCACCAAATCCAAAGTAGATGGGGCAAACACACTCCAGGACATGCTGACAGCTCATTTACACCAGAACCCAACAATCATTCCAAAGAAGAAATAATAGCAAAGAAACCAATAGTGTAGGTCACCATCAATTCTTCAGAGTCCCTGGAGTCACTGAACAGTTCATTTACACCAGAACCCAATAAATCACTTTCAAACTGCAGTTGGCTGGCAACAGAGAATGGACAACCATCTCTTCCTGGAGACCTACTGGAGTCACTAAGCAGCTCGTTGGCTCCCATCCACACAGCAAGCCTAGCACATGTGATGTATAGTTGGTGGAAAACCCAATTCTATACAATGTTTATATGCAATAAACTAATCCTCAGTACTCTGTAGGACCATGATTTGGGATTTATTTTTTCAATAAGCACCTACTGAGTACAAAGACACATAGTTGATTTCAGTTAGATGTAAGACCAAAGCATAGATCAAACTTCTTGTAGCTTGTGCTCAAGGGGAAATTGATGTATGGCTGTAGGCTACTTGTGGTAACAAGTGAAAGAAAAAGCACCTCAGGCTAGCTTAAACAGTGAAGGACATTTATCAACTCATGTCACTGTAAACTCAGGAGCTATTATATGCTGCAGGGTTGCATGATCATGGCATCCAATTTCTTTTAACTCCTTCCTTCTGGTTTCCAAAAAGTCTACTTTATTCTAAAGTTCATGGTCAGCATGATGGGAAAATGGCTATAGAATTTCAGCCTTCATAGATTCACCCAACATTGTTGAGACAGAGATAGAGACAAAGAGGAACAGAGAGACACTCCGAGTCCCTGGATTATCTGCAAAACCTTCAGCTTCATTTCTATGGTGCAACTCCTGAATCAATCTCTGTGCTTAGAGACTGCCATCATCTCATTGTCGTAAGTATGCATTATCTAACCAATCCCTGAAGTCATAAGGTTGAGGTTTGTGCATCCTGATCAGAGCTCAATGCTGAAGCTAGGTTGGAGTCAGTGCTGCAAACTGAATAGTTCCTACAGGACAGGAAGGAGGAGGGTAGGATGGATATTTGAAAGTCCACAATATTCACTGTACAGCATCCTATTTGTATACAAATAGCTAATATATGTCCAGGACAACAGAAAACTCTCATAAAAAGCATCACAATAAAGCATTACAGGTATTCAAGGCTGATGCACTGAGAACAATTTTAACTTGAAAAATGCGTTCTTTCTATTGTATTACTGTCGTTCGTACAGTTGTGTGCCTGCAGTGAAAAGTTCAATGGAATTAATTTGTCTATTATTGGCTTACAATACCTAACACTTCATATTTACAAACCTCTGAACAAGTACAACTGGTTTACTTCACCCCCACAAATGATGCAACCACTGCTATAATGTTAACACCAAGTCCAGACACTCAGAAGGCAGTGCTACCGGCCACTCGGACAAAACCTTAATGGGATAGAAGTTTTGACTTATATGTGGATATCTTTGATTACCTGTTCATTTATCATACTTTATAACAAGAAAGTGTTCTTATCTTAAATAAGTTACAACAATCCATTAAACAAATACCAGTGTTGAGATTATTTTATACTTACAATTGCCTTTCTAGTAAATGATATTTAGAACTTAAAAAAAAATACAGAAACTTTCACTCTCCTAATTATTTAACAGTATTAGTATATAAGAATAAAATATATACTAATCTGATGTTTTCAATAACAAATGTAAAAATTGATGATGATTCTTTCAGTGTCCTGAAACAGAGTTTTGTCTTGCAACCCAATGTTCCTCATCGTATTTTCTAGAAAAAGTAAACACTAGAGTTCCTTGGGTTCCATTCCAAGATTTCATAGTAAGAAGTCAAAATCAAAGTATTTGTGTTTCTTAAATGTCCCTATGAGAGGTGATACTATTATTCACAAAGATTCCCTGTTTCTCTGAGAGGACATTCATACTGCTCAAAGCCATCATTAAACTGTACCATGAGACTTGCCCTGACCAACGCAATTAAGCACTGGGAGCAAGACCCAGTTGGCAGTTTGCCATAATTTCCTTTTGCTGCTTGCCATAACAACTAGTAATATTTCAGCTATGAGTTACTGTGTCATTGTGAGTTCAAGATGGAGCAGAGCAACCTATAACCCACAGTAAGTACCAAAACTAAATTCGAACCAAAATTAAGATTGTTGAAGTAAGAGATTTGTGAATCAGTTGTTCCTGTAGCAAAACCAATCCAGTTCAGTCTTAGTCACTCCAGAAGTGAGTCAGATATGTAATCACAATGGAGAACAATGGATGTAAATTACTTAAACAACACATATTTGCACATGTTTGTATGGGTTGTGTTAATAAGACAAAATATATGAGTCCTAGAATGATGACCTTTCTCAAAGGTTGGAGATACCTGGATGACATGAAAATCTGATGAACAAACTTTGCATGAGAAACTACCTATCACTGCTGAGAGGTTACTACTTCCCAAAGATAAAGGTCTGTGAAATTCAGTGGCTTTCACTGAGGCTTCACTCAGTTTTCTTTGAATATAAATTAATTTCTCATGGTATTATAAGGAATGTTAAAATGAATGGAATCAATTATTCCATGCATTTTCTCCAACACACCCCTGCAGAAACAGGCCTTTGCTTGATTCAAAGTGCCCTAGAAGAAGGAGATAACAGAATTTTCCATGTTTTGATTAATATGTTACTTGTAGAACCAAGTTGAAAGTTATAATAAAAGTCAATGTTTTGAGTTATTTGATCATCATTTTTGATAAAGTCTTCCTTGGAGTCATTGAAAAACTCAATTGTCCCTGGTAGATTTGTATCTCTTTAACGGCACAAAAGCACTTTACCTTTGCAATTGTTTTGGACAGAGACAAACTAATTAATAACAATATAATTAGCATACTTGGAAACACATGAACTCAGACTGGTGCCACCTTTCAACAATAGCACATTGTCAGGATTGATGTAGTCACGGTGGGCAACGGAAGAAAGGGGCAGTCAGCACAACACAGTGAGGGACCATGTGCAGCATATTCTTGCACCATGGTCCTTCCTACATGCTCCTCCCCACCAGAAGCCCTGGCTGTGTTAATGTTCTTATTTTGTACTTATGGAGGTTCCTAGACACAC
Source organism: Dasyprocta punctata (assembly GCA_004363535.1). Classification (NCBI taxonomy): domain Eukaryota; kingdom Metazoa; phylum Chordata; class Mammalia; order Rodentia; family Dasyproctidae; genus Dasyprocta; species Dasyprocta punctata. Next base: position 39,074 of record RJWM01017745.1, on the reverse strand, counting down.
TCAGATGTGCAAATAACAATCTTGGCAGTCTTTGGACACAAATGTCCATGGTATGGTCCTGGTTTCTGACAACCAAGCAGAAGGCAGGCTGGGCTGCAGTAAAATGGGAATCTGGGAGAGCCAGTGAGGCCCAACAGATGTTGAATTTTTGAGTGTTGAGAAGAGTCCCTGTCTTAGTCTCATTTATTTCAGTTTCAGCAATTCTCTGCCTCTCCCTCACCCCAGTCTGGGTTGGAAGAATCAACTCTATCATGTTTGAGACAGAATCAAGCATAAATTGCCTTACTGGGCTCTTGCTTGTGCTTCACTTAACACGGCAAACACTATCCCAACTTCTCAAAAGTCAGAGATTTGCTGACCACTCAAGCAGAGCGAAGATTGTCATAAATTCATTATTTGGAGCTTTTGTTGAGAAATGCACACTTCTAGGCTTATTTCATCACAATTTAAAATTAAGGGGAAAAAAGAAAGTGAGAAATTTGTTTGAAAAGGCAAGAGCAACAGTTACAAATTCCAAAAGAAAGGGTCAGAATGATTTTTAAAAATACAAAATTATTTTTATTCACCTATGTATGTGTTATTTCTAAAACAGTAATTGCTAGAACTCTTTGCTGTGCTTTCTCAGGTTACAATCTGGAAGTTTTAAATAAGCATTGTTTTTAGTCTTAGGATTCTTTCCAGAGGTTTTGTGAAATGGTTGAACTTAAATATTAATAGCAAATGAAAGCGGTTTTCTCATTTTTCCTCCCCAGAGCAAGTAAAAGGCAGAAACAACTTTACTATCGCTTCTGGATATTTCTTCTTTCTATGCGCGCAATGGAAGCGTAAAGAAGAAAGAATAGCAGCATCTTTGCTTCAAGAAATTACCATTAAATGAAATTTAACCCACATAAAAATGAAGATTGGTAGCATTGGGTTTGTCTTTATCTTTCCTGAACTTAAATTACGTGTTAATTAGGTCAGTGTAACCAGAGCTATAAAGCCCTTCCATCAATGAATATTAAAAGATCTGTTTTTACTCATAAACCACATTTGTATGTGAATATACATAGAAATTTGTATCATCTAATACTTCACTTGATATAAAGGACTCAAAAAGGGAAGACATAGATGCTGTACATATCAGAGTATCTAAAATGTGAAGCAAGTTTAAACTATGAATTTCCAGGTCTAGAGTATCATGAGTGCTTTTCCTGCCTGTCTGTGAAGCATCACTTTGTGCCATTGAACCCAGCACTGGGGGTTGTGAGCAGACTTCTAATGGAGGGGTTGTGTTTCAGCAAAGAAAGTTAATCATAATAGACATTGTATGCTAAACACAGCATCCTTCAAGCTCTCCTAATACGGAACATCAGACAAAATACATCAATTAAAATAATGAAATGAAACACAAAGGAAAAGTAGGAAAGAGAAAATTGTTGGTGATACTTCAAAGTTACCACATGTATCAGGCATTCCCTGGAGGATTTCCTGTATGGTAAAAATGCAACGTGAGAGAACATGCTTGCCAGCTGCAAAGCCCAAATGTGGAGACCAATTAAGGGGGCTCTGGTTCTAGCTCTTCAAATAAAACACCAGGTGTTTACCTCAAAGATTACCTGGAAGAGACAAGTACAATTGGACACCCAGAAATAAGACTAAAGAAACTTGAACATAAAGTAAGCTGCATTCATCCAGCATCAGCTAGAGGCCACAGCCTGGAGGGTACAAGGTTGACTGTGTAACCAACCTCCATTCTACAGCAACAGCTGGCTGTGAAACAGATCCCTCTAGAAAGCCAGCTCCTATTCATGCCAAGGGAAACATACACCCCAACTCACCCCACTCTGAACCTCTAAAACCAACTCTTTACAGATTCAGTTATACAGACTTCAGCATAAAAGAAACTAGTCATATTAGATGGTGATGAAATTTTCTTCCATGGAAAAGACTCTTCACAAAACAGTATTAATTTACAGGGCATCTGGCCAAGCTATTTATAAAGTTGTAATCTTTAAGAAAGAAAAAAGAGGGGCTCTCTTTTCTTGAACTTTAAGAAAATGGTTTTTATTTGCTTACAGAGTTAGAGATTCAAGTCTTTGAATACACTACTCTGCCTTCTTTGAGTGTGTCCGAAAGAATGTCCCAAAAAGGGTCTTACTTTGTTTGGTCTTACTAAAGACATGGAGAGATGATAGGTGGTGAAACTAAGAACTGCAAAACCTGTGACTTTCTATATGCTGGCCATGAACACTGTAGTAATTTCACCAAGGGACAAAAGACCACAGAATAACAATGGGGAGAGGTGGACATTTTGTCGCATGAGTGGAATAATTAACCTAGTGTTGGAGTCCCCGCCAAACCAGACTGATAGGTGGTATGGAAGCAAATTCTTCACATCTTCACGACAGCATTGCGCATGGCTCAGTCTTGCAAACCGTGTGGTACGCTGTAGACCGTGGTGTTCCAATATATTCACATTTGGGGTGGCTAATTCATTCCAAATGAAAAATAATTGGCTGCTCTTTCGATCAGTGAAAATGGTCAGGCTCATAACTCAGATAACTGACCTTCAACTAGTGATGAACAGAACTTTCAACAAGAGTATAAATATTCTTTAAGGTCCAATTATCTACTTTGATAACATCAATATCTAAGAGCTTCCAACATCTTCCTTTCCCTCTTCTCCCTTTTTGTCTCCTTGATATTTCACCAATGTCCATTTTCCAAATGTTTGTTTGTACTGTTATTTGATCAGTTTCTTTATATTTGGCGATATTGACTGCTAAAGATTGATTTTTTTAAGATTATCCTGGTGATATTTAACAGACATTGCTTTAGCTGTTATACACTAGATCTTGTCCTCTATCATTTTACACTGCCAAATGGTATTTATACATATGCGCTCCCCTAATAGACAATAAAATGCTATAGGATAGAATTTTTTAATCCACAGTGCTGGGCATGACGCCTGCATTATGTTAGAACATCAATAAAATTTTTCCAGTAACTTTTCAAGTAAAAATTTTCAAAGACTTTTTCATAAATGAACAGATGAATCAGAAATATATAATTCGATGTTGTTAAACACTGTAGAAAGTGATCTTGTAATAATTTAGTTTCTTAGTCAAAAATTCTAAGATATTTATTAAGCATCATCTACCAAAAAGATAGATTCTCTAATTTTTAATAAATGAAACCAGTGAAGCATTAGCTGTTTGTTAGCCACAACACCAAATCTAAAAATTGAAAAATTCAGAAACCACATATCCTGGGTAGAGGTAGAAAATGTCCTTGTTGGGAATGGTTTGAGAAATACATAGAAGAAGATCTTTGACCAACCATCAGATAACCATGCATAGATGGCTACTGAAGATGTGTGAAAGGAAGAAACATGACCTGGGAAACACAGAGGGAGAGAAAAACTAGATCTGTGCCCCCAAGAGGAGCAGGGTACACAACAGTATGATGACGCCCGAGACCGATGGTCCCTGAAGGTAACTGTGGCCCACTTATGCTGCCTGCATGACTTTTGCTTAATGATGTTTCTGAAAGGATTGCACAAGTCTCCCAAACTATTTTCCTTCCTTAATCCCTTCATTTTCTTATAGAATTGATCTAAAATCCAGATAGACACACACAAAAATACTAGAAGAGCTCATCTTTATGTGTATCCACTATGCTTCATGCTTCCTTCCTTCATGCTTCTATGCAAACCCATCACTACATGGATGCACAAGGTGGTTGATTGATTTAGGCTCAAACTAAGCCATTTCTAGTACATCAGGGTTTGACTGACTGTATCTTCTTCCCCACCACCACCACCACACCTACATCCAAAGGATAAATTTTTATTTTGTTTTAATTTGCTTAATCTGTCTGTGATGTTTTCATTCAATGAGCAAAAATGTAAATATATAGTTCAGAAAAACAGATCAAAGAAGAAGGAAAAGCAAGAAGGAAGAGAGAGAGAGAGAGAGAGAGAGAGAGAGAGAGATCCAAAGAAGAAAAGGAGGCAAACTAAGAGACAGAAACAAAACTTTTGCCACTTTTATTCACAAGAAGCACTGTTTGAAATGGATTTTTTTTTGAGACACGGTCTCATCTTGCTGTAGTTCATACTAGCTTTGCACTCATTATGTAGCCCACACTAGCTTCAAACCTGTGTCAATCCTCCTGCCTCAGTCTCCCAAGTACTGGGATTCCAGGCGTGCTCCACTATACCCGGCTAGAAATGGAAATTATTAAGGAAAATATATTTAAGAAATCGCTGTGATTTATGAAGCCACAAAGTTTAGTGGCTGATTTAAAACATATCTCTACTACTGTAAAAAGAATATGCTATTAAATTTGGAAGCTTATAGCATCTATAAAGTTCACATTCTACATTACATGGTCAAATAAATACACAAATCTCGACTTTGTTCTTGGTAGAGTGGTCAGTTTTATAATGTTGGCCAAAGAGGGTAAAACATGCGAGAGTTTCAACTCTCCTTTTCTTATGTGTAGGAGGGTTTACATGGTGGGAAAGGGGAGCAGTAAAAATCCTAATATTTATAGATAGGAATCGAGGAGTCCTCCATCTGTGTTATCTTTCCATCCATGTTGTTTCAAGTTGTGAATATAGAGGCAGTCAATTATCTACCTTCAAGGTCCCCATAATTAACTATTTCTCCTTTTTGTAATCCTTGGAGACTCACATGCGGTGGCGCCCTGCCTCCCCTTGCTGCAGAAACTAGAGCTAACCCACAAACATCCAAGGTATCTAGCTGTGTAACATGACTAATAGATGATTGTGATTAAACTTGTAATTAATTGAGCCATTCCTTTGTTTTTCACTTCTTTGGAGAATGTATAGGCAGCAATTTAGACATACAAGATATATCCCCAAGAATTTTCACCCCCACAGTGGTAATGGGAAGTATGCAATACTGTCTTCTTCCTGATCCCTTACATGACCATAAAGAAAATATGGAGTCCACATTTGGCTAGAGTTTCAGTCCAACGCAGTGGTTGTCAACCGGGATTAATTCTCATCCCTGGGGATATGTGGCAATGAAAACATTTTTGGTTGTTACAACTAGCAAGGGATGTTACTGGCATCCAGTTGTTGGAGGCCAAGGATACAAATCTACAATGCGCAAGGCAGCCTCTACCACAGAGAATAAGCCAGCCTTAAATATGAACGGTGCTAAAGTTGCGCTGTCTGTTCTCAAGCTTAATTCTAAAGAAAGAGAATTTGTACATGGGGGGAAATTCAGTACAGTGGTAGAGGAAAATGTAAAGTTGGATAATTAATGTCTAGGCATGCATTACTCAGGGTTCAAACTGGGACCAGAAGGTAGATAGAGATGCTAGAGTCCCAGAAGATTTTATTCAGGGTAATGCTATCCACACTCTGTCCACAGTCCCTGGGATTCTGGGCCATGTTTTGTGTAAAGGAGCTCTCCAAGTGTTTCTTACTCACAAGTAGCACCTACCTATAAACTGCCCTTAGGCTGCTGGAGCCTGATTGGTGTGCAGAAAGGGAATCTTTCACCAACACCAGTTGAGTGCAAGAATCAAAGACCTCCCAAAGTCCCTTGCCCTCAACATTACTCCTCTGGGGCTCAGTTCATGCTATCTCCAAAGCTTTCTGCATGGGTCTTGGCTTGATACCACCCCCTCAGTGGTCCTCCATCCTAGACTCACATCTGGTTCTTCTGCCCTATAAGTCTTTCTTCAAAATCACTTTCACTTGAATCCTCATCTCATGTTCTGCTTCTCAGAACCTAACCCTAGACAGCACTGTACTGGGTCTCAAGCAAACTTAGAGAACAGTGCATTATCTCCCAGCCCCATTATAGCCCACTGCCACAGCAGAGATCCTGGAAAAGAGCACTGAGAAAGGCCCATGGCTTCAGGGAAGTGAGTCAGCACTGAGGAGGGCAATTCAGGGGCAGGTAGCCAACCAGAGGCTTGAGGGACAGGAAACATGGCTCTTTTGTATGCATGCTCCAGCACCCAGCACAGGGTCAAGCCACTGCAAATGCCCAGTGTATGTTGAGTGAATTAATTAATTGATTTATTAATGGTCAGAATGTATGCTGGTATGGCAGAGATTTTCTGAGATGGCTTTCCATGGTCCCCACATCCTGGTGTTCATGCTCTTGTGTAATAGCCTTTGGTTGAGTGTGCGTAGGACTTTGGACTTGCCTCTGATAGAGTAGCTAGAGTCAATGTGGCCAATGTGACAGGAGATGTAGGATTATGTGTAGTTAAAACACCCATCTTACTGGACTCTTTCTCTCTCCTTTTCTGGGCATTGAAAAATTATTGGGACTCATAAAATGATACCTTGAAAAGGACACTTGCCTGAAGATTATTTTAAATTAGAGGCTCTTGGAAATCAGCAGTTACTCAAAGAGACATGATTCTGATATTTCCTTATCAGCCTTAACACCAAACACACCAAAGAGAGTACAATCATCTTCCATTCCTTCCCCTTAGTGTCTGTAACAGAGGAAAAAAAGGCTCAGTAATGTAATTACACCTGTATGGATTTTGTCGCAAGATACTGTCAGGCTGTTGGGCTCATTCCAGTTCCAAATGTAACAATTTACAAACTAATTTGCCTCTCAGGTCCTTTCATCTCCCCTAAAATCATTTACTACTAAATGCTGACACTTCCCACTTCCTTTTCCCCTATGAGAAGGGTATTTTAGCCTCAGCCATCTGGCCATTCTTTGAGTTCCATTCATGTTTTCTATGGCTTCCACACTTATATATGTTATTCCATTTCACTATGGCTTGTCTCCTGTTAATCTGCTATCATCAGCTCTTATTAGTAGACTCAGTTCAAATCTTCAGAGCAAAGTTGGAACTTGCCTACAAAAGCAAGCTGCCATGTTGTGCATTGCCTGTGGAGAGGACCACTTTGTCAGGTGGCCAGTCGCCAGGAACCAACCAGAGCCCTTGGTCTGACCATGTGTGCCAAATGGTGCCAACAACTGGAGTGAGCTGGGAAGAGGACCCTGTGCCTGTAACGAGATGACCCCCCTGCCAACACCCTGGCTGCATCCTTGTGGAGGGTCCAGCTAAGCTATACCATGAGACATAAATGTGCTTTGTTTTAAGTCACTACTTTTGTGGTAATATTGTTCCAAAGCAATACATAAGTAATGCATTTGGGCAATGATGAATTTCAGCTCTGCCTGCTATGCATGAGCCATAAACATCCATAAGGTGGTTCTGTGTCCTGTGCCCAGCCTCAAGTACAAATTCAGCCTGGGAAAGATAGTGTCCTATTCATTCACCATTTTCTTTGTACATTGATTGGCCTAAATCTCTCTTCATTTCTTCTACCTCCATCACCACTTCTCTGAGGTCCAATGACCCACACAAAATGTGCCCAAATTGGCTTGAGCCATTTCACACATATAGATAGGGCTAATATCACAATTTGTAGGTAGTAAGCTTTATGGATACAATTTTATAATTTCACATGGACCCTAAACTGCAGGAGAAATGACAGAAAGAATATTCTAGAAAATGAAACTTCATTAGCTATTAAAATGACACATCGCTAGTGATGGAAAGGACTGTAGAGTTTATGGCCCTAAAATTCTCATCTCACAAGTTGGATCAAGTGAGAGAAGAAAAAACGTTTCAAAGTAACATGAGAAGTCAAATGGGAGCATAAAATTTTCTTAACACACCATCCTTGATTTCTTATAGTCTTGTCTTTCAAGTTGAAGGTAGAGACCTCTTCAATTTCTACCATTCTGTGACACAAACATTCCCCCAAACATCATGACTTTCTGAAAAGAATCTTTCACTTCTTCTTTTGTATTTTATGTATTTATATTTTCAAAATTCTGTTGACATTTGAGAGGAAAATCACGTAAGATAAAGCCCACAACCGTTGCCTTTACTGGGGGTATTTATTTAGGTAAGAGTCCCACTTTAAAACATGCTCAAAATGGCAGACATTTGAAGTGGAACTAATGCTGGATGAGCTCAACCTTTTCATGAGTCATTTTTGGCTTGACCTTTGAACTCACAGCGTGTCATCCTTACATGTCCAAAACTAGCATTGGGCAGTTTTTACCACCCAGAAAATTTGGGTTTTCTGAGATTGGACAGTCATTCAAATTTCTGTAATGGGGGTCATTACATGCTTTTCAGACTTGAATAGCCCCAGTGCCTCCTGGTTGGCTGCTCAAAGATACAAAGGGTTGGCAGAGTTTAGGCAAATTGCTCACATTTGGGGTTTTTATGTGTAATTTTTAGGCATATGAAAGACAAAATATGGTGCAAAGCCCCTTTCATGAAAGGGCCCATCTGCTGCATGAAAAATATTGTTATCACGTGTGAAAATTCAGCTACATGTTTAAGGGGAAAATCACAGCATAATCCAAAAATAAAAAAAGATCACATGTTTCCCAAATTCCATCTCTCATTCTGTCTCCTCCAGTTCATTTTCGTGTAAGATACACATAGCAGACCTTCTACTCTCTGCAACTGTGGCACCAAGAATAGCATTTGTTTTCAATCACTGAAACTTGATTTTCATTCATTTAAAGCCCAGGGTAACAACAAATTTATGTGGGAGTTCAGAATGAGCTAGAGACGCCCTCAACCCACCCGCTAACATACCTGATTGGTCTGGGCTTTGGGTTTGCAGTGAATTGCTTTCACCTGCCTGAAGTGTGCTGGTTGATCCTCACTTGTCCCAGTTCTGCAAGGACGCTGAAGCCAGCTGATGGGGTGCCTGGCTGTGACATCTTGCCCACTTAGCTTCCAGTGCTAAAAGATCCTGGTCTCACTGAAGAATTTACTCTTTTCACCATCCCTGAGAAAAGGCAAAACAGTGACTAATGCCAGAAGGATGTGAAATAATAACCATAGACTCAGAAAACTCAAAGTTAATTATTTGTCATAGCTCACAAATGCAGTCTGCTTTTAGGGTTATTGTCAAAAGATTATGCCTTAGAAAGAGCTGTTTTCCAACTCAATAAAGTGCTGAGTGTAGAGATTGGTTGTGGACAGATTTCTCCTAATTAAAAAAAAAGCCTTCCATGTGTAATAAGTGTAAAGTTCTGTTGTTTTAGTATCTTTTTATTGTATTTCTTAATTACTAAATGGACACATCAGAACACGTATGCTATATATGTTTCTAGTCATTATAAAAGATATTACTGGGTCTGCATCATTGACTGAGTCAATTTAAGAAAATTTAAGAGTATTGCCATTGTTTTGATCCCCACATGCTCCACCACAAATCCCACATTCTTTCGCAGAGTTTCTTAACCTCAGCACTACTATTTGTGGCCAGATAATTCTTACCCATAGCAGCCAACCTGTATATTGTAGAAAGTCCTTCAGCATCCTTGACCTCTAATAGTATCTCCCCAGACATGAAAACCAAATATATCCCCAGCCATTGCCAAATGTCTGCTGGAGTCCAAATCACCCCTGTTTGAGGGCCATTACTCTAAGGTAAACCTTACTGTGCATTTTGAATTTGTCATTTCTTGCCTGTAGTTTTTAATCACCTATATTGTTCATTGAAATTCATAAAAACCTAATTGTTAGGAAAAATACACACCTGACTTACCATTTACTACATCTTTTCAATGTCATACTGGAACATTATCCAACAAACCCACCCAAGGACTGTTAAATTCTCCAGGAAAGTATAATTTAATTTGACTTATTATGTACAAATGACAAAGCCCCAGACTCTAGAAAGCTACCTGTTAACTCACTCATTTCATTTAGCCAAAAAGAAAATTATTTCAGGTGGATAGAGAAGATAACCCCAAAGGTTATATAGTTCAAATTGCCCTGTGGGGTATAATCAGTTTTGACTCTAATTTTAGAAATACATTCTAGCATTCTTCTTTTGACTAACAACAGACATAAATTTATCTTCAAGTGCTCATTACAGCAGCTTTACCATCCTGCTGACACCCTTTTGTCAACTGAATAATTTTTATGTATTCATCCCAAATGCATTTAGTACACTTAATCTATATAACACCCTAGCTTAACAACACAAATGCTATGGAGCATTGGTTGCACCTGCTTGTGACTGTGTTAGTGATGGAGTTGCCATTTACTGCCTCTGCCTCTGCAATTCACTGCCATCATTGGAGAACACTGGACTGCAAATTACTAGCCCATGAAAAGAGCAAAGTCCAAAATTTGAGGTATGGTTTCTACTGAATGTGCATAACTTTAGCACGATCGCAAAGTTGTTTAAGAAGGGTGGACAAGGTGCGATTAGCTGTATCATCATGGCTTAAAGTGAAAAAACACTATGGTGTTTTTGGATAAATAAAAGTTCTTTTTATTTTCAGTACTAGATATTGGATGCAGGGCCTCCACATGGAGTTAAATCTCGGATTTTTTTTCTTTCAATTTTTATTTTAGAACAAGTTCTCATTAAGTTGCTAAATTTCTCAGACTAAAAATTGCTAGAACTTGCTATCTTCCTGCCTCAGAATGGCAGAGTGATGAGATTACAGTGCAGGGATTATATGCCAGGTTAAAAAGTTTAATTTAAATGAAGCCATATTTAAAATTCCTTTCTTCAATCATTTGAACTTTTAATACCTTATTTAAGAAACTTTGATCTTATAATACACTCTACATTTTTTCTCGTTTTGATCTGTAATACAATTTTGAATGACTTATGTGTACCTCTTTTCGCATATAGGTAACAATTACCACCAAATCATCCATTGAAAAATTCATTCTCTCCCTATTGATTTGCAATACCACTTCTTTCATAAATTGAGTTTTTATATGTGTGGTTTTATCTCTGAGATGTTTCTTTTGTTAAACCAGTCAGCTTCTTCATCACCAGGCACTATTTCATAGTCTTAATTATTAGAACTTTATAATGCGCTGAATTTCTAGAAAAGTGAGCACTCCCATCTTATTCCTCTTCAACTCAGGGTGTCTGACCTATTCTAGACCATTTTTACTTTCACATAACTTTTTGAATCACTTGGTTAGATTCCAGACCATATCCACTGAGCTCTTTATTGAAAGTGCATCAAACCTATTGATCAACAAGTAGACAACAAATAGCTTTATCGTACTGAGTTTTTTAGTGGTTTCAAATACACCCCCAAACCATTTGACATTTCCTTCAAAGGATGAAGACTAATTATCCTTCTTTGAACTGTGCTCTTGACTTAGGGACTCTTTTCTAATAGACTGAAGAGAGCAGAAATGACAGTTTATGATTTCAGGGACTCTCTCTCTCTCTCTTTTGGAATGCTATCCCTGAGGAAAGTCGAGCATCCTACTGCCATATGGAAAGACCTATGTGGTGGACAACTGATGTCTACAGCCAACAGCCAGTGAAGACCAAAAGCTTCTTGCAAGTTATCTTGTAAGTAAGCTTGGAAATGAATCTCTAGGACCCAGGAAAGCTTTGCGATCACAGCATCCTCAGCTAACATCTTGATGGCAACCTCACAAAAGACCTTGGCTAGAACCACCCAGCTAACCTCCCCTGAAATTTCGACCTGCACAAACCGTGAGATAACAAGTGTTAGTTATCATAAGCACTAAGTTTGAGTTAATTTACTATGCAATAAGAGATAATAGAAGTACTCAGTTCCATGGATATTATGTTCATTTTATTAATCTTCTTTAATGACATTCAATTAAGTTTTGTAATTGTTTCCATAAAGGTCTGTAGAAATAATTTCCAATACTTTAAAATTATAATGCCATTGGATGTTTTTCATTCATTTTGTCTTCTGTTATTGGTGAAAAGGAACATAGTAATTTTGTGTGCTTATTTTGTATTGAACAATTGCAAAACCCTAGTGCAAATGATCTGGAGTTTTGCACATAGACTTTCAGATTATCTGTGAATAACAAGAGTTCTTTTTTCCTTTCTATTCCTTTAATAACTTTTCTGACTAGTACCTCCAATACAGTGATGAATAGAATTACTGACAGTAAGAAATTATTTCCTTACACATGATTTTTAATGGAGTACTTTAATATGTCACCATCAAGTGTGAAATTAGCTATAATTTCTCTTTGCAAATATCCTTTATAAAGCACTAAGGGAGTTTTAAATTCTGCACTTACTAAAATTTTATTTAAGTCATGAATAAATATTGAACTCGTTAATTGTCTTTCATGCATCTATTGACATTACTGTGTGGCATTTCTCCTCCAACCTCTTAACATTAATTGATTTTTCTTTCATTAAAATGTCTTACATTCCTGAACTAGGCACTCATTTCTATACCAACTTTGCCTCAACTTTGAAAGCAGAAATGAAAATTCACAACTTAACTCCCTCCAAAGTGGTTAAACTATCCAACATATATGATCCTAATGTTTAGTAAGCAGATAGTGAACATAAAATATTTGGAGTTTTATATGTATTCATTAAACAGTTGTATTTAATATGGGTTGCCTGAGCCTACCTTAAAGGGGAAATTAGCTATAAAAAATTTTGAAAAAAACACAAAACTACAGAGACAGTAAAAATATCAGTAGGTGCAGCCAAGACTTTCTGAACTGAACTCCAATGGCACAAGAAATAATACTTCCGAGAATCAATAAATAGGATCATATCCAATTAAAAAACTTTTGCACAGCAAAGGAAAAAACCAACAGAGTGAAGATACAATCCACATAATGGGAAAAAATTTTTCCAGATATTCCATGGACAGAGAACTAGCATCAAGAATATATAAAGCACTCAAAAATATTAGACTCCCCAAAATAAAAGACCCAAACAAAAAATGGGTTAACAAAATGAATAGACACTTCTCAGAAGATGTACAAATGACTAAAACATACATGAAAAAAATGCTTAACATCACTGGCCATCATAGAAATGCAAATTAAAAGTACACTGAGATACCATCTTAACCCAGAAGAATGACTATAATAAAAAAAATCTAATAATAACAAATGCTGGTGAGGTTGTGGCGGGGGCACAAAGGAACTCTTCTTTATTTTTGGTGGGAATTTAAACTCATACAATCACGCTAGAAGTCAGTGTGGAGATTCCTCAAAAACCTAAAAATAGAAATTTCACTTGACCAAGCTATTCCTCTTCTAGTTATCATCCCAAAAGAATTAAAATCATCATATTCAGGGATGCGTGCATACCCATGTTTATAGTAGCACAATTTATAGAAGTTGGAAACAGCATATATGCTCAACAATAGATGAATGGATAAGGAAAATGCACTATTTATACACAATGGAGTATCACACTGTCAAAAAGAACGATAAAATTGAGGCATTCATAGGTAAATGGATGCAACTTGAGAACATAATGTTAAGTGAAATAAGTCAGAGACACAAGCTCAAGTATTGCATGGTTTCTCTTATATGAGAAACAAAATATATGTTAATACACAAATAGCAAAATAGAAGAGAGATAAATAGGACCATACTCATAAATGAAATAAATCAAACTCACATGTGTAAATACCGCATTGTCTCCCTAGTGTAAGAAACTGAAAAAGTATATATGATCCAAAATCTACAATAAATACTGTGTAAGGGTAAGAAACTGCTCAAAGAGGAAAAGTAATTGGGATAGGGGAAAGGAGGAAAGAAGGAAGGGAAAAGAAAAAAGACATAAATTTGTATATATGTATACATAAGGTAGCTAAAATGACTATACTACTAAAAGTATTAGTTATTGAAAAAGAACAGTTAATACTCATATAATTAGATCAATTTTTCATGTCTATTTCTGTTCATCTAAACAACCCTTTTGAAGGTAACGATATGCAGTAGTACAACCACTGTCAAATTCCTATCATCTTGTTTTGTAAACCTATAATGTTATTGTGTTGGATTTGTTGTTTGTCTCTTTTGCTTTTTGTTTTTCTTTTCTGTCTTTTTTCTCTTAAATAAAAAAAATAGGAAGTTGGGAGAAGTTCAAATATTTCCCCAAATTACATATTTTGTTGTTTCAAAAACATTTTAGTATATATGCTAATTTATTTTATTTATACTACTAGTTTATTTTAGATCATTACAAAAGAAAGTTTTGTTATTTCTGTTTTCTTCCTTCCTTCCTTTCTTTCTTTCTTTTTTTTTTTTTTTTGTTTTGTTTTGTCTTTTTTGAGACAGGGTCTCACTACACAGTTCAGACTGACCATGAGCTCACTTTGTAGCCCAGGCGGGTCTCAAATTTGCAATAATCCTCCTGCCTCCTCCTCCTGAGTGCTGGGATTACAGGCATTCACCACCACACCCGGCTTATTTGCTTCTTTTTTATAAGAATCTTTTTGGTTTATGTCTTGTACTCTGAGTAACTACTTCGAAGATAAGATACGCAGTGTATTAACTACAGACATGCCTCTTTTAACAACCTATCTGTTTAATGACTGTTCAGACCTTAAACCAAGGAGCCCTGTTTGGATTTATAATCTGTTACTCAAAATTACAATCCATATTTTTGTTCCGTTCTGTACATCTTATTTATAGAGCCAAAAATTGATGTAGTACACATTGTTTACACAGTACTATAATCTTTGCTAATTTTACTGTACAGTATAGTACTATAGTTTTATGCTTTGTGATACAATGCAGTACTGCATGTAAGAGTTATGTAAATAAAAGCAGAGTCATCAAGTTGGAGCTTCCTTTGACCATTTCTTTGTTCTGAATATTACAATATATATACTATACACAATTCCTCATTTAGCGATCAATTCATTTAATGACTTAGTCACAGGAGTGCAACTTGGTCATTAAATGAGAAGTGCCTGTATAGTTATTCTCTTAATGTGTTATGTAATTTTGAGGGGTGTTTTTCATAAAATAAAAAGGTTTTAAAACATGAGGAACTGCCAGGGGCTTAGCGGTGGAGGGTGAACAGGTGGAGTGCAGAAGATTTTTAGGGTAATGAAATTACTCCATATGATACTATAAGGGTGGAGACATGCCATTATACACTTGTACTAATCCAGAATATACACTGTAAAGAATGAACTCCAATGTAAACCGAGAACTTCAGTGATGAGTCAGTGCAGGTTGTCCATTGCAAAATATGACCCAGTCTAGTAGGGATTATTGATAGTGACGGAGGCTGTGGGTCTGGGAGGGCATGAGGTATATACTAAGTCTCTGAGCTTTTACTCAACTTCCACTATGATTTTAAAACGAAGTAAGCCTATGTTAGAAAACAAGGAAGAGATTCAGCTCTTCTTTCATGTTGGAACTGCACATTGGAGTGATTAATGGACCCTGAGTTTGTTTCTAAAATTGACAGACATTGAAACACACTTTTATACTTCGTAAAGATGGATATGGGAAGCAGGAAAGGGGAGGAGAAAATAGAAATGTAGATCATTTTGAATAGTACATTTCCATGATTTGAAACTTTAACACTGCATTATGATTAGAAAATATTCCTGTTTGCAAAAGTCTGCTCTGGTTGAGGTTTGTTTTGAGTTGTATTTTTTTTTCACAGAAAGAAAAACAATTGTAAAGAACAACTCACTCAAATCCACAGATGACTTAAAGTTTACAGATTTTATGATACTGTGTATGGAAGTTACGTTTTAAGATTACAATCATAATGTCAGTTTCTCTGATGTATCTGTTTGCCAGTCACTTTTTCTCTGTCCTGCTATTAGTGAAAGTGATGCATCACTCCTACAATTGACTATACCTAGCATGATCAAAATATTAAATGAACTTTGAAATTTTTGAAAACTATTGTAGTAAAGAGCACGTTGCTATGAATCCCCTTCAAAAACTTCCCCTCACTTCAAACACACTTACCCCATCATTTCACTTTGTGAAGCAGTTCTACAAGTACTCTTTTATGCCTTTATGATGCGTGATCAAAAATATGGTGAATCCTGCTGCCTGTATGCTATTCAACACAAAGGAAAGTTCATAAAAACCATGGTGCACCTTCCTCCACTTTATTCACCAGATCAGGCATGCAACTTCTGGCTCCTCCCCAAAATTTTAATATCATAATAACCTTAAAATATAAGTACTTTGAATAGATTCAGGACACTGAAGCAACCATGAGAGTAAAGTTAAAGACACAAATGAGAACATGCAGACCTGCTTCAGAAAGTGGCGAAAACAACAGTGTGTTTGAAGTAAGCGGGGGGAGAATTTTGAGGGAGATTAGTATAAATATGACTTTTACTGCAATATATTTTTTAAAATTTGAACATTCACTACATATTTCTCTCACATTTCCTATGCTAGTTGTTCATTTATTGAGTGTGTAATCCGTGCAAGGCTCCATGCTACATGCTATGCCTTCAGCCTTTCTAGAATGAACTAGAAGACCTCCTCCAATTAGCAAGCAGCTCTTCCATCCATTTGTACCAGTCAAACATAGAGTCTGGCAATGCTAATAACAATGCCCAATCATTATTTTTGTATAGGCATTACTCATAAAAGGAAGAGTGTTGCTTCATTATAAGAAATATGAATCTGCATTTGTTTCTTCTAGAGAAAAGATAAGAAAAAATTATTTTTAAAGATATATTGGCTCAAAGAATAATTGAAGACTCATCTTTTTAGACAACCAGCTAGATCAAAAGTATGTAACTTTATTCTAATTTAAAGCTGGAAAGACACTTTGGCACCCAGTTATGAAATTTACTGTACCTTTAGGATGCAAAGGTTTTCATAACCATTGTTATCTTCTTTCCAGATGAGCTCAAAATTTTTCTGTTTAAAAAAAATCTTCAGAGAACAGAAAATTTGCTTTTTAAGTTTGAAAGCTAGCAAAAGTGCTTTCATTACATGGCTGGAAAAAACTCTCCCTGAGCTATGTTAGGGGCTGCACTTTGGGCCACTTACCCATCAGTGCAATCAAGCAGCAAAATCCTTGTAGTATCACAACTCCCTAGAGATACTGATGTCCTGTCCCAAAGTAACTGTGCCTCGCTGCAAGGTATACATTTTATTCTATTTAAAGGAAGTTGGAATCTAATCATGAAATATTTAAGAGTGTTTCATTCTTTTCTAGCACATTTACTCCATCTTGAAGAAGCTAAGCAAGAAACAATGTAAAATATTGCAAGTGACAAAATTTGTTCTTCTCTACAAGGTCAGGGAAAGTCCTACTGGATGCACTTTTTTGTGGTTTTTTTTTTTAACAAGATGGACAAGAACATAAATTAGCATTTGAATACTTATCAAAAGTTTTTGCCTGACTTTTAGACAAAAGCAATAGGACAAGTCACATTGTTTAAATTCTCAAGATGACTTGAACTTCCTGCCAGCCTCTGGAAGGGCAGAGAGGGTGTGCAGCTCTCTTAGTGCAACTTTGATCAAATTGTAGAAGAAAATGGGGAAATATGCAAAAGTTCAACCAAAAATGCTCTTAAAAGGAAAGTAATTACTTTAGCCAATTCAAAAAACAATACAGAAGTTTCTTGAAAAAAATAATAGAACTATCATGTGATCCAGCAATCTCATCACTGGGTACATATCCAAAGGAAATGAAATCATATGTCAGAGACACACCTGCACTCCCACGTGCATTGCAACACTATTCACAATAGCCAAGAAATGGAATCAGCAAAAATGTCTATCAGGTGATAAATGGATAATGAAAATGTGGCAAATACATGCAATGGAATACTCTTCAGCCACTAAAAGGATGAAAAGTTGTCATTTGCAGCAACATGGATGGCACTGGAGATCATTATTTCAAGTGAAATAAGCGAGGCACAGAAAGATATGATCTAACTCATATGTGGAACATAAAACAACTGAATTCAAAGAAGCAGAGAGCAGGATGGCAGTTAACAGAGCCTGGGAAGGGTCGGGGTTAGAGTGGAGAGAGGACGGCTAACAGGTACAAGGCTAGAGTGGAGAGAGGATGGCTAACAGGTACGGTTGGGTAGGAAGAATTACTCCCAATGTGCTACGGCACATTAGGATAACTACGGTTGACAAGGTGAAGTCTACATTTTAAAATAATTAGTAGAGAATTTTGAATGTTCTCAACACAAAGAAATGAAATAACAGATACACCAATTACCCTGATTTGATTATTGTACATTATACACACGTATTAACATTTCACAGTATACCCCCATAAATATGGGCAATCATTAAATGTCAATAAAATTTTTGATTTTTAAAATTAGAAATTGAATAAAAGATGTCTTTGAAGGAAGCTCTAAGAAAGCATATCCTGTTACACAAGCACATGAGCTGTCTCTGACAGCTTGGAAATAAAAAACAAAATAAGCAAATATGCTTAGTACGGACAAGTGACATTTTTCAGTAGCGTGGAAAGAAGATAATCAGGAGAGAGTACCACAAGTTATGAGGAGTAACTGATGAAACGATCATCTCAAATAGCATGTTTACATAATAGAAATGACCATTCAACTATTTCAACTACATGAAACAAGCCTACTCAAAAAAGAAAATAAACTAATAAAATAAAGATGGAAGGAGGGAAGACAGGGGAGTAATACATACTTATTGCTCAAGCGTTCCATATTTTCAAAATTCAGCTGGTTAACTCTCATCCTGATCTGATCTCATACATGCAGGAACTAGAATTTCTCAAACACCTAAAAATCCATTAGCCAGATGAAAAAATATAGGAATTTCTGTGTTGGTGCATCAGTTGAGGATTCATCAAATTCTCCCCTAAAGAACATTAAGTGCCTTTTTTAAAAATGCAAATAGTTTTTAGGTCTTGAGCAAGTTGCTTGTTTTTCTGATCCTCATTTGCACAGTATGTAAAATCAAAGCAACTATACTGATCTCGGAAAATTCTGATAAATAATACATGAAATAATGTGTGAAAACTACCCAATCAAGTTCAAGCAGAATGGGTGATCAATAATCGATGGCTGTTGTACTTTTTACTGCCGTTAGCAAAAGATCTCTATGTCCATATCTAGTTGCATATCAATATCTAGAACCAAGTCTAATTTCACGTGTCATTTGACTTTCAATATGTCCGAACATGGATATCTATAGATCAACATCAATTACTAAAGGTCATCATTCTTTTACCTAGACATGTGGACTGAGGAGAATTTGTTAGCTTATACATTGCTGATCATGAAACTAGAAAGACATAACATCTCTGTTTTCTAGACTATATATTCCATGCTTTTCAACTGGAGAATCAAAGCCCAATGATATTAAAACAGCCATAATAAGTACTAAAGTAGATATGCATTACACCAAATATATTAAATATTCATACAAATAAAGACTTTAATTGGTAAATGCATTTGTTACCTTACATTTTAACTTGTTACCCTTAAGCAAAGACTGCATATGGTAAACTGAATAATGACTTCAGTGACATTCACAAACTAATCCTCAAAACCTGGGACTATCCTATCTTCTTACATGGTAAAAGAAACTCTAGGATGTTTGGTAAATTGTCTTGAAATGGAGGGATTATCTTGCATTAGTAAAATGAAGTCACTATAAACACAGAGGTCCAAGAAAGGGGGTGGCAGTAAACAACTGGCTTTTCAACAAAGATATTAAGTTTGTTATTCATCTGTACCTTGACAGTTTGGAAATTGTGATGATCTATTGGGGAAATGCCTAACAAACACCAACACTAATACCAAACACCAACAATAGTTACATTATTCTCTATCATGACATACGCAAATAAAGGTATCTTCAAACAATGATTCCACATAAACACAAACTAGAGCTTTAGATTCTTTCATCATCTGCAAAATCTCCTGTTTGCGATTTCCATGCACGGTTGAGCAGAACTGTTTTCCTCATGACTTGTAAGAAACAGAGATAATCCAGGTCAGCAGCTACCTACTGCTCCTGGTCTCCAATGCAATATGGAAACATAAAGAAGCAACTAATGCAGCTGCTTTCTTTCCCATGTGCTATGGTTTGGACAAGTGTCCTCCAAAAGCCCATGGGTTAAAAGCTTGATTCCTGACAAGTGGCACTTTGGGGAGGGATGGGGTCCAATGGGAGGTATCCTGGGCATTGAGGGCATAGATTTGAAGGAGCTAACAGGCAAGACCCCTCTCCTTTCTTTTCTTCCCTTTCGAGTCCTGGCCAAGAGGTCAGTGGACATCCTTTACCACATACTCCTATCATAATGCACTGTGATACCACGGGCCCCAAACAACAAAGCCAATCACTTGTGGACTGAAACCTCTGAAACGGTGAGACAAAAAGAGGCTTCTCGCTGGGAGTTAGGCTCAGTGGCTTACACGCCCGTGTGGCAGGCGCGAGGTTGTGAGTTCGAACCCCGGTGCCACAAAGAATAAAATAAAATAAAATAAATAAATAAAATTCAGAGTAGTAACACTATAACATCACCAAATTCTCCTAAAAGAGGCTTCTCTTTATAAGTGGATTTATCATCAGCATTTGATGCAGTAACACAAAGCCGGCTACTACACCACACTAATATTTTATTTTTGAACCTCAAATTTTAAAAGCTATTGATTCCCTATAACTCTCCATCATCCATGCTATTTTTCTCTGCTTTGGCTATTGTTCAACAGAGTCCAACTACTTCTCTTTCTCTAACAGTGGTCTCTTTCCTTCCCATTTTATCTTCAGATTGAGTGTTATTTGACAGAAGAATAATTTGAAAAATTAAGAGTCTAGAGGAAATCCTGCCCCAGTGCTATAGAAACCACCTGTTTGGTTTCTTAGAAGTAAATGTGATTGGCAAAGAAGGCTTCCTGGCCTTTCTGCAGGTTTTTATAAAACATTTTCTGGTGCAAATTCACACTAAAAGTAAAAGTAAATTTGTGGATTCCAGGCCTTCTGTGTGGTATATGATCTAGGACTGACTCAGAAAGTTCATTCTCTATACATTATATACTTCTAATTTACTGCCTCCTGGCCCATTTCCTCTAGTCCTCAATAGGTGCAGACTTTACCTGGCTCTATTAATTGATGCTTTTAGTTTTCTTTACCCCTCCCTTCATTCCTTCTTTCCTCTCCTCCTCCTTCTACTCCTCTCTCTTTTCTTTTCATGTTTCCTTTTTTCTTTCTTTCTCTCTGTTTCTTCCCCTCTCAACCTTTAAAACATGTTTTAGTATTTTAGTTTTTATGTGACACATAACAACTGTATACAGCGTGATATTTCCATATATGTGTAAGACAAGTAATGATCAATTCTGGCTAATTAGCATGTTTATCACCTCAAACATCATTTCTTTGTGTTGGGAACATTCAATGTCCTCTCTACTAGCTATTAGATGTCTTACGATGATGCTTTGTTGAAGAAACTAGATTTTCCAAGGGTATATAGTAGGACAGGGTGCTAGTAGCTTTACAAAGGCCTTGGAGTGCTTTAACAGGCTCTGGAATTAACTCTTACCATGTTAACATCACTGCAGCAGGGAGGCTGGCAGATGGTGATTCTGATGGTTTTACAACCCCGTTAGCTTCACAGATTAGACTCTAGGTAAGGAAACTCCCATGTGCACAAGAGAATATAAATTATTAAATAAATAGAATGGTATCAAATGGCTAGAATGGATCTTCTGCAATCTTGTGTCTATAAGGTCAGACTCTGAAGACCTATGGGGAAAGCAGAGACTGCATCCTAGGAGGCATGAGGGCAAAGGGCTACTGACTTGGATGCTGCCCTCTCAGGACCTGAATTGAATTCCTGTCTCACAATGACAAGCCTTGTGACTTTGAACAAGTTCATTCAACCCTCACATCCTCAGTGTCTCCATTTTCAAAAGGAAAACTGGATAATAATTTACTTACCTCCCAATGTTCTGAGAATTAAATCAGAAAGTGCATGGAAAATGCTTAACACAGTGTCTGCTCCATAATAAAACCCAGTAATTGTCATCTGCTATCAGTTGATCATCACAGGAGCAAACTAAACCCCCTTAGCTTCTTCAAGCCTATAAGACCTAATTTCATATCCATAGTGACTCCATTCAGTATTGATTAACAAACTGAAGCATCTGCAATTACTTATCCCGCCTGATCTGGTAGGAGGAAAGAGGCTTTCTATAATACAGAATGGATAGTGTATTACTTAAGGGGAACAAAAAGGCCAAAGTAAGCTTACCACCACTTCTCTGAGTTCCAATCCCCATGGGGTTACGACTAAAGGAGAGGAATTACCTACACATAGTAAGGATGCAAGCTTTACAAGGAGCCCCAAAATTAGGAGACCTGATAGGTTTGTATACCCTGCTGGCCACATCTGCCCACCCTCCCCTTGAAAGAGAATGATCACTTATGGAGCAAATGTCATGTAGCATGGGGTACAGGAAGATTTACTGCCCTGAGTATAAGTGGATGGCTCTGAGAAGACCCATGTTCTATTAGTAGTAGTACCTGTTTGCAGTACATAATGATTGCATTCATTGTGGGAAGTTGGTGCATGTACACAGCACATCTTAATTCTTTTTTCATCCCCTATACCTCCCTCTCATCCCCCTCCTTCCATTTTTTGATTCCCTTTCCTTTTACAAAAGACCTATCCCCTATATCTTATTATCTTTGACTTTGCTCTTTGTAGTTTGAGTTTCTCATACAAGATAAATCATAGTATATTTACGCTTGTGTGTCTGATTTATTTCACTGAGAATTATGGTCTCAAGGTGCATCCATTTTCCTACAAATGACTCACATTTATCCTTCTTAATGGCAGAACAGTACTCCATTATGTACAAACACCACATTTTCTTTATCTCATTTCTAAGTCTCCATCTTTGGGGGCACAGTCTATAGTTTTCAAGGTCTTTCCTCCCAAAACATGGAGCATGCAAAAACATGAAAATAGCCTGAATAACTGTCTCTCAACTGGTATCTCCACACAGATAATTGATAGTTGTCCACCCTTGGATCAGGGATAGGTTTTGGATCAGGGGTAGGTCTTGAGGCTGAGTTATTATACCAATCTGCTTCGTCAGCTCGTCTCCACAACCAACAGATACTATTATTTACTGGATTTGTAAGAATGAAGTCCTCATGTGCTTCATTTGGCTGAACCATTTGAAGGTGCTGGGGCAAGTGAAATAGGCTACAAGTTAATGTAGTCAGCTCAGGGAAATTCTTTCCTGCAACATATCCCTACCATTTGAGCTTACTATTTTCTTCTCCCACACTAAAATTAACCTTTTGTATGTCCCATTTCTTTAAGACATTATTAAATAATAGTAAAAGGAAATTCACTTTAAGGATTAATGCAAATTCCTAAAGAATTTGTACTTACTACAAAACACTGTTAATAATAAATATTTTAGTTCAAACTTATAAATCCTAATGGAAGGTTTCAGACAAGTAGACATTTTGGTAGAAGGATATATCTTACACAAATCACAGCACCAATTAACAGTGACAAACATACTTGTGTGCATTATTTAATTTAACCCATTATAAAACCTAATGCTCTAGAGGGAAATACAGAGGCACTTCAGAAGAGGAAACGGAGTTCAAGGTTAGATATGCCTTAAAAGTTAAGTAAAGATGAGCTACCATATGAATTCCAAGTCTTCAAACTGGAAAGATGCTAGACTTTTGTCAGCTCCCATACTCTACAACAGAGATGTTCTACTAAAGTGTGTTGGGGAGGAAACAGCTCATTATAAATATCATGTCAGGGATTCAAACCACCACCCTCTTTAGAGATTTTGCTATCCTGCTTGAGCGTTGGGAGCCTCATTATTGATAGGATGATGTCCTAACCCTGAAGGATATTCAGAGAGAAAAATCTCTGAAAACTGTGAGCCCAATTTTATTGTTAATGAACATACTTTCAAATAGTCAATAGAAATAATTTCATAGTGCTAATATATAGTCATAATATTAATGTAGAAACTTGGAACCAGTTCAATGGGTTATCCAGTATTCACACCAAAATTCCTGTTAATTCCTTTGCATAAATATCTCTCTTTCTTGATTTCCATTCATTTAATAAAGGGTATCAGAGTTTCATTTTTATCTTTTTTAAAGTGATGCCTAAAGTTTGCAACCTAGAACATACAAGTCTAACTTAAGTGTGATGCTTAAATTCTAATAATAATAATGAAGAATAACTAGCCAGGAAGAGCCCTTTTGGAAAGATCACTCAAGGAGAAAATTGTTCTTGACTGTATGAAGAGCATTGCTCCACTCCACCAACTTGCAAACATAAAGCACAGCACAAAACTGACATTAGCATCAGATAATGTCTTAGTTACTTTTCGCTTGTTGCCGAGACAAAATACCTGACGCCCAAAGTTAGGGAAGGAAAGGTTTATTCTTACAGTTTCTTGGGAGTTTCAGTCCATTAGTTGGCTCCAAGTCAGCATGGTGGGGCAGGGCTGCCTTTCATGGCAGCCGCCAGCAGCAAGGCGCGCTGGCGAGCGAGCGAGAGAGAGAGAGAGAGAGAGAGAGAGAGAGGGAGGCAGAAGCAGAAGAGGAAGAGGAAGAGGAAGACCCGCCTTCCCTTACACTGTATCTCAGCTCCACCCCTGGGCGTGGGCAGCATTCACATTGCTAATCCCAGCGCTAGACAACAAACTGAACACAAGCATTAGACTCAGCCCCATCAAAAGTATGAGGACTTGGGGGTACATAGCATATCACCCAATACAGATAACATTCTTCAAATGCCATCAAATTCTCTATCGCCTTCCATGAGTACAATACTCTGTTCCTCACCACCTGTTCCATTTGAATTAACTTCCAGAGAGAGAAGAGGAATGGTGTCCAATCACTGCTCTGCAAGTTCCTGAAACTCAGAAGTTATAATGCAGAATGTTTGAATTTCATCGAACATTAAACAAAATGCCAGGCAAACAATAAATCTAGGTTTCATTCCACTCTTGCCTAGTTTTAAAGCAGGCTGTCATCCTTCATGGCTATAAAAATGACCACATATCTTCAGGAAGTCAAAACCACCCTAAAACCCAGAACTTACAATAAGTTAATAGGCTTAAGAAGAATACCTAAAAGTTAATTGACTACACTCAAGAAGAATATTCTTAAGATAAAAGTTTGGTAAACTTACAAAGCTTGATGAATTGGCCATTAGGTAATTTTTACATTAGCAAATTAGCTCTCTGCAAGTTGGCTCTCGGTAATTATTTTGCCGTTTTCACCTTGCTTAAATGTCTACCTTCCCCTTTCCATTGGAATCCCCATCCAGAGACCAAGGCTGCTGTGTTTATTTTTGCAGCCCAGAATCTGACACAACATAAATACCATTTCAGTAGGTTACCTTATTGATGCAACATACATAATAAATCTATACCAAAACAAAACAAAAAAAGGGCTTATGCCCTTCCTGATAATCTGCAACTGGGATATTTGTAATGCAGAAACATAAAAACAATGTATCCTCATCTAGTTTTCCAAATAAAAAAAGAAATTAGCACCAGCTGATTAGTGCAACCTAAGAGACCTAGATCCTAGCTACAAAGGAACCTAGGAATTGTAGTTCTTGGTAGGACAAAGTAAAAGCAGTCTGAGAAGGATAATACATGCCAATTTACCACCTTTGCATCCATAGAGTACTAATCTTGTGTTGTCACAGTGCCACAATCTTTGCATACAGATATAGCGCTAACATTTCTGATTTCTTGTGCAGGCAATGGAAAGTCCTTTCCATTTTGTCTCTAATTCATATACATTTTCTCTCCTGACTTTACTATTTGCTAAAAATTCATCATTGGCAGCTGGGCATGGTAGCACACATCTGTAATCTCAACACTAGGGAGACCGAGGCAGAAGGATTGCCTTGAGTTTGAGGCCAACCTGCACTACATGGTGAGTTCAAGTTCAGCCTAAACTATATATCAGACCTTGTCTTAAAAAACCAAAAGAAAAAATCATTGGTTTCAGGAAGGCCAATGTTTACAAAATAGGAATTAAACATATCAGAATAATCTGGCTGATGTATGTTCTAAACCTCTAATCTACCTGTTATCAACTCATTGTCCTAATGAGCTATCCTGCCACACTAGTCACAGTCATTATCATTATTTTGTCTGTCAGCTTCATCCCCCTGCCTTCATATGTATTCTTTATACAGAATGAGTTCTCCTGATCAAATCCTCAGAGAAACCTTTGAAAGATGATGTTATGGTATCTAGAGGTTCCTCTAAATCTTCATGCACTCATACATAGGTGGGGATTCGGAGAGGTGGTTGCATCAAAAGTGTGAGGTGCTGGATTAGGTTGTGTGGTACTGGAATTAATGATGTGTGATAACTAAATTGGTTTAGCACAGATCTGGATATGGATAATGGGAAGCCCCATTCTGGGTGTGGGTGGCATCATGAAAAAGGCTTGTAGTTTGGATGAGTTAAAGGGAGAGGGAAGCTTGCTCCTGCTGATTTGCGGTCTCCTGCCTGCCCTGTCATGAACTGTTTCTCCTCTGTGATACTCCTTTGCTACCCACCCTGCCTTGGAGTCAGCTGACTATGGACTGAACCCTCAATATGCTATGAGCTGGAATAAAGCTTTCCTCCTTTAACTTTTAAGGTATTTTTGTCTCAGAAATGAGAAAATACGTAAGACAAATGACATATGGGGGGAAAGGCAACCATGACAGAGGTAGAGGAGCCCATTCCCACCAAGACTACAAAAAGATGCCTAAGAGTCACAGACACATAAATTTCTCCATCATAAAGGGGATTATTTGTGGACTCACAGGAAGGTAGGTAAGAGTGTAACGTAAGGAGAGGACGCTGGTCCCTTTCCTGCTACCTCCACCAGAAGCAGTCAGGCCCAGACTGATCCCCCTGAACCAGTAAAAACCTACCAGGTCTTCTGGTTGTGAAAGGGAGGACATAATAGTGTACCAGTTTTTACTTTCATGAGGCCGATCTTGTTCCATTTGAATGGAATTCAAATTTAGTTATTTTTCTTGTCTAAATTTTGTGCTGTGCACCATCTTTATATTGATACTCTATCTTAAATTTTCACTCCCTTGAGAACAAGTAAAAACATTCTTAATGCATCTTATCAGGGATATGTTTAATAGCTTTATTAAGGATCCCTGATACTATTCATTTCAGCACTTTCATAAAATTTAAAAGGAGGAGAAATATGACAGTGAGAAGCTCCCCTTTGACACAATGATTAAAAATTGAACTTTATTGCCTGACTCCTCCTCTGAGGGCATCAAACTACATGTTTTGCATATGTTAAATCATTTAATACTCACATCAACACTTTAGAGAAGTTCTATTCCAATCCTCATATTAGAGTTACAGAAGTTAAGTATGGACAAGCAACGTAACACAGCCAAGGTCACGAAGTTAAGGATGCTGAGTCTGATCTTCAAACTCTGTCACTGTCCTTTACTTTATCACTGAGTCTTTTTCAACAAATATCTATAGAATAACTTCTCAGGTCAGACTATGCTGGGAGATTAGGGGGCAAACAAAAGACCCAGACTTTAGTTCTACAATGCATGCCCTCCGTCTGAGAGATGGTGACATATGAACGGACCATCTGGTTGTAGGTTCCCACTCTTGACTACTATACATCCTGCCACTAAAGATAACTCACTTGTTTTCTTTTCTTTGATTATTTCAAAGCTGCACTTTTCCACAGCAATGCATAATATTTCCAGTTTACTTCTGAAGCTGGTTAGTTTTTCTTCCCCTGCTGAGAAATGGTTTCCCAGAAAGATTCAAGTGTTTCAAAGGCATAATTTATACATAGATCTTAAGAGTGCACATCAGCTGGTGCTTCGTGGTTCCTTTTGCTTTGCTTTGCTTTGCTTTGCTTTTCAAACAATGAAAGGGGACCAAGTCAGTACTTCAAAATAGTTGAAATCCAGGGAAATGATAATCAATTCAAATTAACACAAATATTTACTAGAGTGAGTATTAAATCTTACAAATGTTGAGATAGCTAAAGAAGGAAAGTGAATTACGGCGATAGTGTATCCATTAATAGTTTTTGGGTGTATGTGACAAATATAAAATGAGTGGCTTAGGCAGAAAGGTTGAAGGATGTGAGTGAGCATGTATGAGTGTGCATGTGTGTGTTGTGTGTGGTTTTACACACATGTATATCCACCAAATGACTTTTTCTCTTCCTATATCCATGTATCAAGACATGGCTAACCTCAGAGATTCTCAATATAAGTTTTACCATTTCAAGAACCCCCAGAATCAGACTGTCTTTCAGTACCAACTGAAGTTTCTAGGAAAGAATCTCATTAGCTCACCTTGAATCACATGTACAATTCTGATCCAATCTATATCCGCAGAACTGACAGAGTCATAAAGCATCATCAAGACTTCTTCCCATAGGGTCATCCATACATCTAATCCTCTTAACAAATCTACACAGAGTGCCTACCAGAGCAGGTGCAGGGGAAACAGCAGTGATCACATGAACATTTCCATTCAAATGGGTGGTGGCCAAAGGGAGAGGATAGTTTATGACCTACACCAATTCCCCAAATATTTTTAACACATGGTCTCAATGTTTTAAAAAATGTGCTTTAAATAATAAAGTTCACTGCCTTGTGGGGTTTCTCTAAAATCCCATTCCTTAATCTTAATCTTTGGGCTATATGCATTCAGCCCTTTCCTTCAACATTTATTGAACCTCTTTTGTGAGTCAGATGTTGATCTGCATTCTGAGAAACCAGGATGCCTTAGTTTTAAAAGGCTTGAATCTTTTATGGGAGAGGGTTTCATATTTATAAACAAAGTTGAGCAAGATATTCATTAAGGTCTAAGGACAAACATGACTGTGAGAAATACTGGGGGACCAGGGATAAAGGAGGGTCATTCAACCCCAAAACCAAGGACTGAAAGGTAAATTTGTGTTGCTCTAACTTCATATAGAAGGTAATGGAAAGAATATAATGAACACCTAAATACTCTGGTTTCTTGGAAACATTTTAATGACATACCATGTCCTACTCTTACTCAGAAATGCTCCCTACCATTTATCATCTTTTGAGGGAGGGGAGTGCAGGCTGAGAGTGTGGTTGATTCTCCTTAATCCTTCACAATTATTATGAAGACTTCAACCATTTAGTACTTTGGACTGGGATTTGGGGCTAGACCCTAACAAGAGCAAAACAATTCGCAACTCTATTTCCGAAGGGTGGTATGCATCATATCTGCACTGAGTAATAGTCTCCAAAAGTCATTCTTCAAAACTGCCTTAGCAGATCCTAAAATTTCCATTTTTTATTCAGCCAAACATATTTAGTTGTTCCTAGACTGAAACATCACTTCTTTCTCCAATACAAATCTCCATGTTTTTGTCTAGACTACTAATGTTGAAACTTTTAGAGCAGCCAATGATAGCTCGCTGCAGCACACATTTGTCATAGGTTCTCCACCAGTGGTCTAGACTTTCTCCACATTCTGAATTAAAGATTCTTCCAAATTATTCTAGGATCCTAATTGTAACCTTTTTCCTATAGCATGATATTTTTTCCTTGTGTTCAATTGTGATGCATCATTTCCAAGGTTGATGGTAGTGTTCTAGTTATTTGGGGTATTTCCTGTCTGCCAAACTCTCATTCTATAAGGCTGGTGCAGATATACCTTAGAATTTAATTGTAAGGCACCAGAAGAAAAACTTGAATCACTGTTTCATATTCTTCTCTTGAATAACTGCCCCTCAAACTTTGGTATGTATCAGTAACACTCAGTGATCTCGTTAAAGTACAGGTTCTTGGGATCAACCCCCAGAATTTTGGATTCAGAAGATCTTAGATGAACCTCCGAGTTTACATTTCTAACAAGTTCCCAGGTGATGTGGATGCTCTACTCCAGGGCTATACTTTGAGAAGCATTTAACTCAGGTCTCTAAATGTCTTGTTGAAACACCAAGGGCTTAAAAGTGATCACCTGTGCCATCAGGAATAATGACTATGTCATAGCATATTTGCTAAATTTAATTTCAATTGATCAGATGAATTAACTGACCACAGAGCCCATAAAAGTTATGGCTAGTTGTGTCAACTAGAGATAGTTTCTATGGATATTCAAGAAAAATTTAAATACAAAGCATCGATGTGATTTGTGTATATATCTCCTCTCCACAATGAATATATTCATTATGTATGGCAACCATGTACTAATAAAAAAGAAAAAATATCAATCTTACATCAGTGTAAAAATCTTACACTTACTTTTCATGCAAGTGTAATTACATGTTTGGGAGAAGAACTATGGCATTCTTATGTAATTTGTGTTTTAAAATGATACAAGGTGGCAGGAGTAGTAATATACAGCATCAAGTTAACAAACTCCTTTGAAATTGGTGTTTTATAACAATATCTTTAACAGCTTAGGATTGGCACCGTCATTTTAAAATTATCTTTAATTATGGCAAAATACACATAACACAGAATTTGCCACCTTAATCATCTTTAAGTATACAGTTCAGTGGCATTAGGTAGTCACAATGCTGCACAACCATCACAATCATCCATTCCCAAAACCTTTTTCTTCTTGCAAAACTGAAACTCTGTTCCCACTAAACAATAACTCTCCATCCCCACCTGTCCCAACACCAAACATCTGCCATTATATCTTCCGTCTCTATAAATTTGCCAAAAATTTCATTATGTGTCTATGTGAATAAATACAAACCAACAGAGACGTTAGTGTAAAGACACCTATAAACAACTTGCAGGAGAATACAAAACATGGATAGATGAGTAGAGGACTTATCAAAGCTAGTAGCCAACACTGAAGAAAATGTCCTATTTAGTGATACCATTGCTAAATAAGCTGCCCTAACGTCCTCTCCCTCCTTCCCCCATTGCACCTCATTTCCCACCAGGCAGT
This sequence comes from Dasyprocta punctata, assembly GCA_004363535.1. Classification (NCBI taxonomy): domain Eukaryota; kingdom Metazoa; phylum Chordata; class Mammalia; order Rodentia; family Dasyproctidae; genus Dasyprocta; species Dasyprocta punctata. The sequence continues at coordinate 8,367 of RJWM01017745.1, read as the reverse complement.
AAGAGATCTTTGTAGCATTCATCCCCTTTGGCTAAAAAGCTGATTTCTATAAACAGTGGAACAGCAAAACACTACGAAGTATTTTTTTTTCTGTTCATATTTTTTTCTGTGTTATTTGCCTTTTCTTTTTTATTTTCTCTTTATCTTTGAAACTCTGATTTTACTGAAGAGTCTGAGCAGAATCATATCACAATCAGCTGTGGCGAGAACCCCACAACAGGATGAAGCTGGTGCTAGTGCAGGCCAGGCTTGCGAGGTCGCAGCCCAGGAGTGAGCCTGCATTCCTCTGGATGCCTGGATGCAGAGTTCAAAGGAAACAGCCAGCACATGCTAACTTTAGTAAATCCCCAGGCCAAAGGTAGACTTTTCAGTAAATTAATAATCCCTGAGTGACATCTGATGAGTTCTTTCAAAGACATTTCCCTTCGCCTTCCCCTGACCCTCTGACCTATACTCCATTCCTTGCAAAATGAATGAGGCCATCATAGTGACTTTTCCATTAAGACTTGGCCTCTCTCTAAGCAGAAACCTTGAGAACACCAGATAATCAATTTATATTTAGGCCTTTCTGCAACTGTGGAATTTTTGATGTGTTTAATTTTTATGTTATTGATTTTAGAAAAGTTCACCTTAAGAAAAGAATTAAATGAAGGTTCAAATGAAAGCAAAATGTTTCATGACACCATTATGTGCTTGCTTGCTCAAAGAAGGAGATCCTATATATATATATATATATATATATATATATATATATATATATATAAAATGAGCTGGAGATGAGCTGGAGTTGTAATTCATTGTTTCCTGGGTTCAGGAAACAATCCACCTCATCTTTTATTTCTTTTTGATAAGTTGCCAAGACTGACCTCTAACTTGCAATCCCCTTGCCTCAGCCTCCCAAGTAACTGGGATTAGAGGCAAGTGCAGCCATACCCAGCACAGATTATATTTACATGTTGTATTTTTCTAACCCAAGTAATATAAAAAATTAATAATATTATTATTGATAAAAATAAGTCCAAAGAGAAAACTTATTGGTAATTATAAATGTATACTTGGTTCTTAGAAATGTACATTGCATTGTAATGAAAGAGGAAATACTAGGGTCAGGAGTTTGGCTCAGTGGCTTAAGCTCCTGTCTGGCAGGTGCAAGGTTGTGAGTTTGATCCCCGGTGCCACAAAAAAAAAAGGAAATACTAAGCTAACTATACTAATATACAGTTAAATTACAATAAAATTATATTCTTTTTGTTCATTTGTTCATTTCAAACTACTAGTGGGTATCTACAAAGGGCCAAGTTCACAGGGTGCCATTGTTACTCTTTTTTTTTAATTTAAGCAAAAAAAAAAGACATATATAACAAAGACAACAAGCAAAAGAGACAAACAAACAACTAGAGTAAATGCACAACAGTAACATTGTAGGTTTACAAAACAGGATGATAGAAACTTGACAATGGTTGCAATATTGCGTATCGTTATCTTTAAAATGGTTACTTACATTAACAGATATAGACATGTAAAATTGATCTAATCATATGAGTACTAATTGTTCTTTCTCAATAACGAATACATTCAGCAGTGTGTTCGTTTTAGTTATCTTACATATACATATGTACAGATTTATATCTTTTCCTTTTCCCTTTTCTCTTTTCCCCTTTTCCCTACCCAATTACTTTTGCTCTTCAAGCTGTTTTTTACCCTTACATAGTATTTATTATAGATTTTGGATCATATATACTTTTTCAGTTTCTTACACTAGAGAGACAATACGGTATTTATACATGTGGGTTTGATTTATCTCACTTATGAGTATGGTCTCAAGTCGTGACCATTTACTTATAAAAGTCTCAATGCAATCTTTCTTAATAGCTGAGTAGTACTCCATTGTATAAAAATACCACATCTTTTTTACCCATTCTTTGATTGATGGGTACTTGGATTGTTTCCAAGATCTGGCTATTACAAATTGGGTTGCTATAAACATGGGTGCACAGATATCACTGTGGTATTATGCTTTCAATTCTTGCATTGTTACTCTTTATGGAAGTCCTAATATGTATAAATCACTCCTTCATAGAAACTATCAAGTATACAACGTGAGCGCAAGGCTGGCCTAAACTACATAGTGCAACCCTGTCTCAAAAAAGTAGGGCTGGGAATTTGGCTCAGTGGCTTAAGCACCTGCCTGACAGGCATGAGGTTGTGAGTTCAGTCCCTGGTGTCACAAAAAAGAAAAAAAAAAGAAAAGTAAAGAAACTACCAACCTGAATACTCAGGTGATGTTGCTGTATTTATATTGACTATGGAAACTAAAGAGAATGAATAACTTGTCCACAATCACATGGCTAGTAAATAATGAGGCTGTTTCAGATCTAAATCTGTTTAATTCAAAAAACAATGACTTTAATATTGTGTTCTGGTTAATCTCTTATGGACTACATGTTTGTGATTCCCAAAATACATATGTAGAAACCATATTCTACATGATGGTGTTAAGTGGTCTTTGGGAGGTAATTGGGATTAGATGAAATGGCAAAGGTGAAGCTCTTGTGAATGCAACTCACATCCTTGTATGAGTTGAGAGACAGCTTGCTTCCACTCTGAGCCACACGTGGACCCAACCAGAAGACTACCATATAAACCAGAAGGTGAGCCCTGACCAGATAAGAGATCTGTCAGGACTTTTATCTTAGACTTCCCAGCCCCCAGAACTATGAAGAATAAATTTCTGTTGCTTCAACCACTCAATACATGGTGTTCTCTGACAAAGACATTCTCTGAGCCTCACTTTCTTTACCTGTAGAATTGAACTCATGACAGCTCTACTCACAAATAGCCAAAAGATGGAAATAACTTTGCTGCCCATCAAGTAGTAAATGTTTACATTAAGTATGGCATATCCATATAATTGAATACTATTCAGCCATAAAAAGAAATGAAATACTAAAATAAACATGATATGACATAGATGAACCTCAAAATCATTATGTTAAGCAAAAAGAAATCATTATATTACATGGAAGAAGCCAGACATAAAAGACCATATGCTATATATTTCTGTTTATAGAAATGTCTAGAATCATAGAAATAGGAAGGGGATTGCTGGGTCCCAGGAGCTGAGGGTAGGGGCAAGAAGGTATGACTACTAATGGATACAGAGTTTCTTTTAGGAGTGATGAAAATATTCTGGAATTAGATAGTGGTGACAGTTGGACAATCTTGTAAATACAATTTATTTATTTATTTATTTATTTATTTATTTATTTATTTGCAGCACCAGGGGTCGAACTCACAACCTTGCACCTGCCAGGGCAGGCACTTAAGCCACTGAGCCGAACTCCCAGCCCTAGTTATTTGAGGCAGGGTCGCACTATGTAGCTCAGGCTGGCCTTGCGCTCGCGGTTGTAGCCCAAGCTGGCCTCGAACTCACAAAGCTCCTCCTACCTCAGCCTCCTGAGTGCTGGGATTAAAGGTGTGCGCCACCACGCCCGGCTCAGTAAACACAATTTAAAATACTGAATTGTATGCTTGAAAGTGGTGAATTTTATAGAATATGCACTATAGTTAATTTAAAAATAGCTAATTCAAGTACTTCTAGGATGGTTGTAAGGATTAAATAAAGCAAGTGCTTTGCCACAGTTGCAAAACCTATGCCACATGTTGGCCTTAAAAATGCCATGGGTGATGTGGGTGGTCACAATTCTGCAGCAGATTGAGCACTTCTTGTCCTTTGTTCCTTCCTCTACCCCTCAGTGCCTGAGGCCTCAGAACTCACTCCAGCTTTTAGTTCTCCACCCTGGTCACTCTCTCCATTTTCCTCTATGCCACCAAGTTTCCCTTCTTCCCTCTCCATCTCCAAGCAGAACTGCTCTCCATATATTCTTTGCTTGAGGATAGGATTCCTTCACTGTAACTGCACATGGCACGGCCTACAGGACACAACAACTCATAGCCCCGAGCAAGGGCATAAATAAGAAATGTCAGTGCACGTGGGGTTCTGAACAAATGATTGATGGAGGAGAAAGGAAAGAGTTTCTCAGAGGACACATGAAACTCAACGTGAAAGTGCAAGTTGGTTTTGATGAATGGTAAAGAAGTCAAATGAAGCTAGCTCAAACAATCCCCATAGAGAGAAAAAAGCCAAGCCTAAGTTAGAGGGTGGGTGATCTAGGCCCTACTATGATGTTTGCACTTCATCTTGAGTATCATGGAACTCTCCTAAAGAACTCTACTAAAGGGAACAGCACAATCAGAATTCTGTTGTAGAAAAAGAATATATTCTTGCAGCAATGAAGGGAATTAAGGGGTAGGGGCAGGTGCATGAAGAGAGTGGGTGAGGCCAACTCTGGTTTTGGTCATTTTGAGTTGAATGTGCCCATGGAATTGCAGACCATCTTTCTGGAAGGGGTTGGGTGGCTGAATTGGGAGCATCAGAGGGAGTCCCGGGACAAAGAAGGCAAACCATACTGGGTGGCAGAGGAAACACAATCATGGTTGAGATCGCCAAGGGAGGAGGCAGAGGGAGAGACAGGAAATGGACCATGGAGGCAGTTTCAGCAATTGCTGGCATTTCAGGGTGGCACAGGGAGAGCAGGGTCTCATCACAGAGACCACCTTAACAGCCATCACTGCAAGTCTGGTGTTCAAATCCCAGCTGCAGTTTTGTTTGTTTGCTTTCCTTCTTTCTTTTTTTTAATTTTATTTTAAAGATAGTAAAATCCAACAGAACATAACAGAACAAAGTCAATCAAAACAAAGCAGTAGAACTGGTACAGAACTTCAAAGCAGGATGCTAGGAAAACAATAGCTACTATAGTATATCTTGTTATCTTCACAATAGTTGACCATTCCATCAGGTATAGCAAAATCAAACCAAAAACAAAACAGAATAAAACCAATCAAAACAGAATACTGAATAAAGCAAAACAATCAGAATAAAGCAAAACAATGAGAATAATATTGGGCCTCAAAAACAAGACAGAAGGGAATCCCCCATATTTGCTACATTGCATACTGTCATCCTCCCAAGAGATGCTCAGACCGCTGACCCCAGGTCTGCAAAATCAACCAAATAATACAAGCATTTAGTTGCTTTATGTACCTTAGTTGCTATCAACTTAGCCTGTCCTTGGAAAGAGCAGGTTGCTTGGGGGTGGGTGGGAGTGTTGATTCTCAGCCCTGCCATCTGCGCACTCACTCCGCTCTTCTGGTTGGATCCTCCCTGACCCAACATGGTGGGTTCTCGGGAGGCACTGATCTTTCTCTTCCTGGAATCTGTGCCGCTCCTGTGGCTCCCCAGGAATGCTGGCTAGTTGTCTTTCTGTTTGTTTGTTTTCTGAAAAGTTGTGTGCTTTCCTCTCGAACTACATTACCCTCAGAGTACTGAGACTGTGGCCAATTTTTGACAGAAATAAAGGTGGAATGGAACAGGTAGGCGTAGAGCTGGCAGCTGAAATAACCTGAGGGTAGCACAATGAGTAGAGTCCAATGAAGGGGTAATAGGTTTTGTTTACTTTTATCTTTCATTTTGAAGTGTTTGCCATTGTTACCCTGTTGCAGAGGAAATAAGAGAGGCAGCAAAGATTGTGCAATTTGCGTGAACAACTACACATAATTGTGACTGTTCTATCTCAATTCGAGGCACAAAATACCTTCACCTCCATGAAGCTGGAGGCAGAACACAAGCAACTTCCATGCTGAACCCCGAATCATCTCCCTCCCTACTTCCTTCTTGACAGTTTAACCTTCTTTTTATTGAGCTAATGATTCCTAAACATTAAGAAAGCAAGAGCTGAAAAATCTTTTGGCCATATTTTGAACCGTCTTTCCAAGAAATTATTTGCCTTTTCTGAAACGAAAAGAAAAACTAGTTTAAAATATTGCTTGTCTCAACATATTCAAATTGAACAGTGGTGAAGGAATACATTAAATCAGTTTTTAAAAGATATGCCCATTAAAGACACATTCAGACTTGATTGAGCACTTAAGCTCTTTACGGTAAACGCCAACTCTGCTTAAATACCTCTGATTATCACCTCTGATAGCCTGTCGGTTCCAGCAGAACCAAATATAGCCCCAGATTCCCACTTCCTCTCTGCTTGAGAATTCTGAACTGGGAACATGCAGCCATCTGGTTCCCCTTTGGAATTGCTGTGTATTATAATATACAATCACATGTGATAAAAGAAAATGCAGCAAACATATGGTACAAGGGGCCAAAAGTATTTGAATGATTGCACCAAGAGCCACTTTCAGTTCATTTTCTATATGGACAGAGCAAAAAAATAAATTCTGCAAAGTCACTTGCAACAGTATATTTGTTTGCCCCGCATGATTGCATTCATAATCTGTTCTTTTGATGTTAAATCAGAAAGTGACAGTGAAGCAGACTGACCATAAATCAACAGGTTACAGCCAGGCCCTTCTGGCATTCTTCTCCGCTCAGAGTGTCATGTCAACCAGCACATATTGAGGCAATTCTATAAATTGGGTTATCTGGGGAAGGGGAGAAGTGAGCAAGAAGAAAAGGAATGGAAAAAAGAGCAAATGCAAAGAAGCTCTGAATTCCTGATAAAGATCAAGACGCCTCAGCTTACGTGATTTACAATATCCACAGTTTCATCTACCCTTATAGACAACTTGGCTCCAGATTTGTCAGGATATATGTTTTTAGCTTAGGAACGTGCAATAACAGCATGGTAGGACTGATGTACCTTGATTATCCAAGCAAACAAAGTATTTTCTCCAATAAAAGATTGCGTTTGCTTTCCAAAGCAGAATCCTCATGTCTTCTTTCAACCCAAGACTCTTACATTAGCCTGCTTTTATTATTTAGCAATTACTTCGTGCTTCCTACATCAGGCATTGTTCCATGGCTTTATAAATACATTAATCCTTCTAATATAAATCATTTAATACTCAAACAACCATATGACAAAGGCATAATTATTCTCATTTGCAACTGAAAAAACTGAATCACAGAAGTAGCTTGCTGGAGAACACAAAACTAATCAGTGGCGGATCTGGAATTCAAATCCATTTTTTGAGTCATTTCATTGGAAATGATAAAAAGAGATGGGCTTAATTATTACAGGTAAAAGGGGCTCTCTCATAGTGCATATGGGCTGACAGGAATTGATCCAGGGTCCTGAAAGCCTCCGGAAGTCAACAGCAGGGATGAAATTTCTCTTTGCCTCTCTCAGCTACTTCACAGGCTGCCTGTCAGAATCTCCTTTCTTACTGCGTGTCTGTGACCCTGGGACTCTGGCTTACTTGTGGCTTTTTATGGCTTCTACTCTTTGTCACAGATCCTCTCCTGTAAGCTTTGTTCTGTAACTCCCTCAATTCTCTGTCTCTCTGTCTCTGCCTCTGTCTCTGTCTCTCTGTCTCTCTCTATAAAATGGCTGGGCTCTGTCCCACCCAGCTACATTGTAGTTCCCTGCACAGTCTAGCATCGCCTCCACTTGGTCAAACTTATCCTTGTGATGGAACAAACTAGCTGAGTATGCCAACTCGCCTCCAGAGAGGGCTCCCCACCGTTCTTCCCTCTCATATGTGCACACCACACCTCTGGCAAGAGATGAGTCCACTTACCCTCCCCTCAAATCCAGGATGGCCTTGAGATTTGCTTTGGCCAATATATGTGGTAGAAGAGACTTCCAGGAACTTTTGAGCCCAGTGCTTTACACTGACAGGTTTTGTTTCCTCCCATTTGGAAATCAGCCACCACAGTAGAAATGTTAGAAGCCTGACTACCCTGATCGGAAGGAGCCTAAACCTTTACATCATGTTTCAAGAAATACCAAACCAGCTACATAGAGAGGGCATGGGAGGGAGGGAAAAAGGAAGGACAGACCTAGTGGAAAAGCACCAAGGCCCCAGACACTTAAGTGAAGCTTTGTGGGATATTCGGTCCTCCCCACATCCTGGGTTATCCAGCCAAATGAGTGACCCTAGCTGCCACCCACGGAGCAGGAAAGCCATGCATCTGAGTCCTGCCCAGGCTCCTAACTAACGAAGTTGCATAAAATAAGTGTTGTTTCAAGATTCTAAATTTGGAGCTGGGCATAGTGGCACATGCCTGTAATCCCAGCATTTGAGAAACTGAGGCAGGAGAATTGCTGTGAGTTCAAGGCCAGTCTGAATGACATTTTTAAAACCCCGTTTTAGAGACTTCCTCCAAGATGGCCACCCAGATGACACCGTGACCGGGAGGCTCCCTGAATATACCATCAAAATGCCGGAATATAAACTAATATAATAACAGAGAGAAGGAAAAAAGAGGGAGATGGGTCCTCTGGACCCAAGAAGAATCTAAAACGAGAACTGTAGCCCACGGAAAGAGTAAAAGAATGAAATAAACAA
>RJWM01017744.1:0-42331 GCA_004363535.1 Dasyprocta punctata | reverse complement strand
TAAAAATCTGGTTATTTTTCCAGGGCAATATTTTATTCACTATCCTTGCCTTTGCCAGCTCTGACCAGAGGGGTGTTGTATCAAACGGCCATTTCTGGGCCAGCTTAGATCTTCCCAGCACACAAAATGCTCCTTCTATAGTGAGTATTGAGTGTCACTGATAATCAGAGTAAAGAAGCGGGGAGAAGAAGGCTTATCAGCTACCTCCATCTGCAGGACAGAAAAAAATGTATAAGGAAGATGAGCTGAATTTCAGACCCCATTTTGCTTCCAACCCCAGCCAATTGTGAGGTGGGAGAAAAGATGATGTTCCATGGAATTGTATGGAATTCTGAGCTTGGAGGCACCTCAGCAGTCACCTAACAGAATTCCTTTATTTTATAAATGAGGACACTGAGGTCAGTTGAAGAGGTTAGCAGGCATGTGCCAGGGGTGGAAAATGGCAGAGCAGGACTAGAACTGTGCAGACCTTCCTCTTATTGTCTGTCTGCAACGTGGACAAAGCAAGTCGTTTAGCACTGCCCTTCCGCTTCCTTCCAAATGCCTTTCTTTCCTCCCGTTTCTCCACCGACTATTAAGGGAATTGCAATCCCATGATTTTCTCCCTTCATCTTTAAAAATTTATATTCAGGAAAGTGTTGGCATCATATTTATATACAACTGCAAAGTCTTAGTATTAGAATGTTTTTTAAAGAAAGCTTATAAAGATTTTGAATATAGAAATAAAGAAGAGACATTTTCTATAATATATAAGCCCAGGTGATCTCATCCTTTTAAAAATAAAAGCAGTATCTTATCAAAGTAAGAAATAATAGCATTGTGTTCAGCTCTATGCATGTGCGACAACTCATTTAAATACTCCCTAAGTTTTTTCTAGGTTTTGAGATTGCAGGTGAGAATAGTCATGTATGTACTGTATATGCCTGTGTGTGCACACACACATATACATACACACACACACACTTTCGGGAGATTGACTCTACTGGTAGAATTGTTAAATTAAATGTATAAGGATTTAAAAGTTTAGTCAATATTTTAAGATAGGGCATTTGAATGTCCAAAGAGGGGCAAGTTTTAGGTAAGATCAGATGAAATCTTTTATTGAAGCTTTTCGGTCGCCTCTGTGAGGACTGAGAAAAGTTACTGAAGGTTAGGTGCCCAGGAGAATTTCCAGCAACACAGCCTCTAGGCTGGAAGGAGGATGACAGGGGCTGAGTTACACTTGACTGTGATCTGAACTAGATGCCAACTTGTTTCATTTCAACAAGGAGAGACGGAGCACCTCCAGAGTCTGGCACATGAGATATCTCAAGCAAAACATTCTCATCCAGAACGCGAAATTAACATAACTACATCCTAGGTTGATAGAAACTATTAAATCCAAATATTAGAATTTGGTTTAATGAGGAAAGTTTAGTCAAAAACTACATTATAGTTTGGAAGGATAGGTTCTGGGATTCTGTTGTACAGTAAGGTGACTAATACTAATGGATACATATTACTAATCTCAAAGTAGCTAGAAGAGAAAATTTTCAATGGTCATTACATAGAAAAATGATAAATACTTAAGATGATGTTTATGCTGATTACACTGATGTATTCATTACATAATGTATACAAATATCAAAAATTATGTTGTACTCCATAAATATGTATGATGGCTAGGTGTCTGTCAAAAATCAAATAAAGCTTACAGAAAGAGCCTAGTTTAAATTGGCACCTGGGTTGTTTTTTTTTTTTTTTTTTTTTTTTTTTGCGGTACTGGGGATTGAACGCACAACCTCCCGCCTGCCAGGGCAGACGCTTAAGTCACTGAGCCAAACTCCCAGCCATGGTTTTTTGAGGCAGGGTCACACTATGTAGCTCAGGCCCGCCTTGCGCTCGCGTTGTAGCCCAAGCCGGCCTCGAACTCACAACGCTCCGCCTACCTCAGCCTCCCGAGTGCTGGAATTAAAGGCGTGCGCCACCATGCCCAGCTAGCACTTGGGTTTTTAATATGAAACATTTAGCAAATAAACCCAAGGGTTTCTTCCCTTAGAAGGAAGAACAATCTTCCCTCTGAGAAGATCATTCCCTTCTCCCTTGCAGGCCTGATTGGTGTATTCCCCCACCCCCACCCCAACCTCTGCACAGTTGAAACGTCCTGAACAGAGAGGCAGAGAGCTCCTAGCAGGAAACCAAGGAGCATGCCTCAAAGGTTCCAAAATGAGCCAGTGCAATTGTCATTCACTTGCTTTTTAAAAGGAGACAGTCTCCTCCCTCTTCTCTTACTAGCTTATTAGTTAGTAGTGCAGAGCCAGCAAGCTAAGAGCAGCAGCCAAAAGCTGATCAATAATGGATCTGTATGTATCTGAATCAAAGGCACCGTGGTAAGGAAAAGCAAGCCCAGAGTACCTTAAATCACAATGCGCAGCAGCGGGAGGCAGGCAGCAGAGAAGAGCCTGAGACAGAGCACAGAGAAGAGAGGATCTGGGCAGGGGGTCAGAAGCTGGGCAGAGAGACCAACCGTTAAAAACAATACAGCTCTTATTCTCAAAGGTTGAATCTTCAGAGAAGAAAGGAGACTCAGAGCTTTGGGGTATCAGTTTCAAAAATATATTTACATAAATGTACGCATCCGTATCTGCTTTGGAAGAAGGGGTCAAATGAAGCAAAAGTCTTTATAGTTCTTTGGATACTTCAAACAGAATCCTTGCATCCTCTGGAATTTTCCACTGTCTCTTTAGTCTCCTTTTCCTAGATGATATGTTCAGCCACTAACTGAAAGTCAGGGACCACATACTGATGGCCCTCATTACCATCCGAGCCTGTAAAGCAGGCAGAGTATCTCCGAGGATTGTGTTTGACCCAGGTTTCTGCCCTTGTCTTTACACCCAAAGCTGACCCCAACCCCTGGCTCCTCCAAAAAGATTTAGGTCTAGAAGTTGGAAGCTGATAATATAAGGGCTTTGAGGAATCTTACTGTTCTGTCAGCCCAAGCTTCCAGTTTTGTAGATGAGGAAACTGATGTCTTTGAAAAAGCCAACTTAGTTAATATCAGGTAATTAGAACTAGATCTCAGTCCTCTGTAAGTACCATCTCAGTCATGATTCTGCTGTTCCATCGATAGGCTATGTATTCAGCATTTCCGTTCTTGCTCTTGGGAGTCAATTAAAACTTCAACCAATGTTGCTCAGATAAAGACACATTTACATCTGTTCACCAGTGGGTGTTTTCCAGTAAAACGAATACTGAACTGAAACTTCTAAAATGGCGTGATTTCTCTTATTTCATGTACCTTGGAGTCTATCACTGTTTCAGAAAATAGCTTTGATTAAACAAGGTATATGTATATGTTGTGAAGCAGGGGGTGAGCTGGAATAGAAAGAAAAACAGTATCTTATATCCTAATGCTATAAATTATTTTGTTTGATCTCCAGCTTTAATCTTTAGCATAAACCTAAAAGCAGTGACATGGGTCTTGTTTTCATGCAGGCTTAACATTTCATATAGAAACAGAGCATATATGCTTATGTGGTTTGCTCATTCATTGTCTGTCTCTCACTAGACTGTAAGATCATGGAGTGAGTCTTCTGTTCAGACTTACATTATTTAAGGCAGCGTTAAATTGTATAATATAAACATTTACTAGTGTCTCTCCTTAAGTCTAAACCAATGTTCAAATTATGATCCTGTAAGTGGTGATTCTGCCTCTTTCTGCCATGTGGTCCTAAAATGAGATAGAAGAAATAAAGACAGGAAGAAAGGAGACAAGTTGGATGCAGTGCTGCACACCTATAACCCAGCACTACGGAGGCTAAAGCAGGAGGATTGCTTTGGCCTCAAGGCCAGCCTGAACTACATAGTGAGAAAGAAAGAAAGAAGGAAAGATTAATTATAAATTTATAATTTATAATTATACTTTTAAGAAAGCCATAGCATCAGGACACAATTAAAGTAAACCAAGGTTATAATGCTTTTATCCCCTTCCAGTCAACTCAGTCATAATTTCCCAAGAGTTTTAAAATACACAGTAAATCTGTAAATTGAGACCAGGCTTTTCTTCCCACACTATAGATTCACAAATTCCGTAACTTCCATCCTCGAGGAAGTAACACTATTAATTGGGCACCATCTCGCTAAACTTCAAGCACATGAACATGATTTGCATTCTGACTTAGCCCACTAATGGGCAACCTGACAAACACTAAGAATAATCATCCTACATCGAGGGCTGGGAGTTTGGCTCAGTGGCTTAAGTGCCTGCCTGGCAGGCGTGAGGTTGTGAGTTCAATCCCCAGTGCTGCAAAAAAAAAAAAAAAAAAAAAAAAATCATCCTACATCATCCATCTTGAGGACACCCCCAGGAACACATAAAATCCCAAACCCAAATCATAATGAAACTTTTCCCTCAAGCGTCTGCATTCCTTTCTCTGTTCTTTGATTCTACTGAGTAAGTCTTCCTGTACCTCTCACCAATGCATCCTGAAACATTGCTTTTCAGAAACAAAAGTTGGCAAGTGTACTGCACGACAGGGGTGGAGTCAGCGGGTATGGGGTGTGGGTGAGTTGAGATCTCTTTCTCCTTTTTGAAAGGGGGAATCCTCAGACTCCATCTCATGACAGTTCTATCGCCTACCAATGTAGCTCCCAAGGTCAGTGTAGTAGACGACAAGTCACGAGAGAATCACCAACGAGAGTAGCAGTGTAATACTTTACCCCACAAACTGCTGGCTAGTCGTGGGATAGAGATCCACACCTAACACAAAGAAGGTTAGGAAGTGTAGTCTAGTTGTGGTTCCAAGAACAAGTGAGTCCAGAGATCATTAGCAGCCTTTGCCACAACACACAGGGTTTAGGACATGCTGCTGCAAAAATATCTCCTTAGCATTTTAAATATTTTCAGCTAAAAGAATTTGAGAAATGACTTTTTCAGAAAGGTCTGTCTGTCTTTCTCTCCTAAACAAATCATAAAGCCTAAGACTGATTTCTTGGTCTTTCCCTGATACCCACAGGAGCACCATGTAGCATGTACCCTCCTTGTACCCAGAGGAGAAGAACATTCTTATGTTTGAAAATGAAGGGACATAGAGAAGAATCTGAAAAAAAAAAAAAAAAAAGTTCTTTGCTAAGTTTTGTTTTCCAGTTTATTACCATTTGATTATACTCTTTTGTCTTATCAGATTTCTAAGATTGCATGTCCCAGATCATCCAAGATCATCAAAACTACACTCATCCTTAAACTAGCACCCAGCACCCTTGGGTCTTCATTTCTTTATGAAGGCTCCTGTGTCAGGCAAAAACTTACACTAAACAAATTTGTATGTTTTTGTATAGTGCCTTTTGTTATACAGATCTCAGCAAATAAACCTAAAAACACTTTTCCTCCTTTGTAGTACTCTTTCATCACAGGCAAAAGTAGACATTAACACTTACTACATTCCCCACTCACCACGCACACACATGCACACACCAGGAAAATTAAAAAAGATGCTGAAGATATATTTGAAGAAATGCAAGCTGTCTATCCTTTCACTCTTTTGCAATCCTATGAGTCAAGACACGAAGAGTGAAAAGGTAGCCAAATAGAAATGAGAATTCATTGTGATTCCACTTTTACAGATGGGCTTAGTGTTCTCCAGCTCATTTGATTTTTCTTTCCCCTCAGCAATGATCTTTAACTTAAAATAGCTTGATTTTCTTCATTAGCCAGTTTTTATGAAAGTAAAGTTTATTAGAGCTGCCAGACGCTTCTTTCCTTTTCCTCTGAGTTGTTACAAAGGGTTGACTTTATGGGAATGACAGAAAGAAAAATTTCAACTACCCTGATACAGCCAGAATTCCCTCTGTACCCACAGCATGAAGCGTATCTTCATTTCATATGAAATTTGCAGCGTGATCATTGCTTTGCACTTAAAATTGGAAGCCACGAGACATACTGAGATTGTGTCAGTTAGATGAGCATCCGTCTTAGTAGCTAAATTTCCAGAGCAGGCCACTAGACAAACTCCTCTGATTCTTAACCAACCTCACTGTCAAGAGTTTTTTTGGCTTTTTCTACCTCTGCTCCCTGACTACATGTCAAACCCAATCCTTTGCTTTTTACCTTCAACAGCACCAAGAGAACAGCAGGTAAATGTCCCTAGAATAACAAGAAGACCTACAACAGCTGCCTGAGGCCTGGCTCCCTGCTGCATTAGCACCTTAAAGCCTTGTGGGTTGTAGCTAAGCCTTTGAAACAGTGTCCTTTTCAAGTTTTCTATCCTCCTTTCACCTTGCCCTTTGCAAGTCCTTTCTGTGTCTGCCTCCAGTCAGAAACATGGACTCGACTCAGGGCAGCTAGCAGATTATACTTTTTTCTTTGCTTTTTGACTACAGGCAGTGAGAATAAGATAAATACAAGCTATTGATTTTGAATAGCCACAGATTCATAGAACAGTAGAAGGTAGAAACTTAGGCAAGTGGCTGAATACTTAGCTTCCGGGTTCTCAACTATATAATGGGAAGACTTGTAAGTTTGTCAAGTTAGTGTGGGACCATGGATGTAAAATGTCTGCTCTACAAGTTCTTGCTTTGTTTTGTTTTGCCCACTTCATTCCTTTCCACACTGTTCCCCTCTCACCAGATAGGCTCCCAGGAGATCTCTTTAAAGAAAAGATGGGGACCTCAACTTGGCCAAGTCAGGTCCTTGGAGTAGCATTAGAGAAAAACATTTTAGGACACATCCAGGAGAGGCGTATTAGGCAGAATTAGAAAGTGAGGGAAGACAGGTAGGGATTCCAGCTTGAGAAGCTGAAGAGGACGCAGCGCTGAGAAAGAGGATCCCTGTTCACTGTCAACAGAGGGAAGGGATCAGCTTTTATGGATTTGTTGAGGTGGACAAGGGTCTGGTTGATCATTATCTCAGTTTCAGTTCTCAAGGAGCCCTTGTTACATGAGAGGCCAAGGGGATCTTCCTGTGAGATGCCAATCTGTTCTCCATAAAATGACTGCTTTTGTCTGGAGCAGTCTCTGTTTTGTGTAGGCTCCACTGGAATCCGTGATGACTGAAGACTTCATGGCACCCTGTCCAGGGGCTTTGGAGAAGGAGGTTTGGAATGCTGTCTGCTGAATGCTCCAGGAGATCTCTTATCTTTATGTCCACAGTCTGGAAGAAAGATGAGATATGTTATACAAAATTTAGAGATAATCAACATTGTATTACTAGTTTTTAGATAGTTCCTCCCCAAAGGTTTAACAAGCCTATTAACAGAGCTGAGCAGGGATCTGATCCAAAGTCTGAAAGTGATAAAATGGATTTGAAGAATGAAAGAAAGGGAAATATACACGCCCTCTTTGTCCTTAAAATGGTCTCTGAAGGTCTCAGCCCCTCACTGCCCTCCCGGTGGATATAGTTTTAATTCTCCTTCAACTATCAGCACATACCTGTTTACACTGCAATCACTCCATTCTGAAATTAAAGTATTTTATTGCAGCATCTCTTTGACCGCTCCTCTGTTCAAGTTTTCTTCGTAGATCTGCTAAGGTTTCATAGTCCAGTATGAGGATCTCAAGGCACACGTTACTACTGGACACTTGACATGTGACTATTTGGAACAGGGTTGTGCTTTCCATGTGAAACACATCAAATTTTGCAATACAAAAGAAAAGCATAACACCTCATCAAGTTTTTTGCATTGTTTATATGTTGAAATGTTAATTCTTCAAATACACTGGATTATTATATGACATTATTATTTAAATACATATTAAATTATATGTAACGCATATTATTAAATTATTATCAGTGTGGATTTTTACTATTTTAAGCATGACTAACAGGAAATATTAAATTACTCATAGGGTTCTTAGTCATGGCCCATGTTATGTGGAGGACTCGCTATATTCTCAGGTTCTGCATCTGCACTTTCAACCTGTCACCAGGCTGGGTTGGAGAAGTCCCAAGGTCTGAAATAAGGGACCTCCCCTTCTCTTTTGTATAAATTTGCAGGTTTTCTGACTCCTATCATGGAGAAAGAATTTTTAGGAAACATTAGGAAGGAGCACAGGAAGGGTTTATGATACAAACATTTTAGAAGACACTTGAGAGTGAACTGTGGGCACTCAAATATGAGACAAATTATTTTAAAGAACAAGAAACATTTATGGTTCTCTCAAAGGTTAGGAAACTCTGGTGAAGGCGGCTTACCTCCAAGAAGGGTTCTAGCCCATGTTATAGGTTTGGAAACAGTTTTTTTTGTTTGTTTGTTTTTGGCGGTTTTATTTGGGGGAGGTGATAAACATTCTCAACGTATTCTTTTATCTTAGGTCAGGCTCTTGCTATTTACTTTTTCAATTAAGCCAATTTATGGACTTTTAGTATTTGTTAGAAATTTGGAATGTAATGGGTCAGGTAGAGAAGCAGTTTGAATTTAACAGAAGAAATGCTATATGGATTGCTGGGGTTACTTCGTCTGGGTACTGGAAGTTGTAGTCTTTTTCAAAGTACAACTTTTAGCTGTGATTTCCTGGTCATATTTCTGCCTATCTTTTATTTCTTTTATTCTACCTCAAACCAACCATGGATATAAAATATTCAAAAAAAGAAACTTGTGACGGTACTGAACACAAACTGATTTCTTATCCTTCTTTCCTAAACAACACAGTATAACTATTTACCTCATATGTACATTGAATTAGGTATTATAGGTGGTCTGGAGAGGTTTGAAAATCAGTAGGAGATGTCTATAGGCTATACACCATTTTATAACAGTCCTGAGTATCCATGAACTGCTATCCTGAGAGAGATGGGAGTACTGGATCCAATCCCCAGTGAAAGTCCAGGGATGACATTATTTCTATTGAATGGCACTGTCACCATGTTGACTCTGATTCCAATTCTATATTCCAAACTTTCTTACAGCACAATCATCTTTCAACTCACTGCCTTCCTCTGAACTTGCCAAGCTGTCAACCAGATGTGTTCTTCTCCATCCCTAATAATAGTAGGACATCTTTTAACCCAAAGTGGTATGTTAATGTTTCCCAAGATCTTAGACTTGTTTTGTATGGGAAATAAAAGGCAACCCTGATTGTACTCACTTAGCTGGAAGAAAGAGCAGTTATGAGTTCTTCTGACATTAAAAGTCTTGCTGGGCATGCAGGAGGTGAGTTGGGGGGGATTCCGAGATGCGTTATGTACATGTACTAATTTCCTACAGTGAATGCAATCATCGTGCATTGCAAACATGTTCTAATAAAACTGTTTTCTTTTAAATCTTACAAATAGGAATTCTGCAGAAAAAGGAAAAAACTTGAGTTTGAACTCAAATTTGTGTAGGTTCAAATCCTTGCTCCATATTAATAGGAATCTATAATCCAAGGCAAGTGGCTTGAGCCCTCTCAGTCTGTTTTCTTGATAATAAATATGTGTTGGTGCAAATTAGACTTAAATTATGCAAAGTTTCTGGCATATAATGAGCCTTTAATGTAAGCTTCAAATATTATTTCCCACAACAAATATTTCATACTACTAATTAGTATACTGGGACTATAGAGAGTAGGACCTAGGGACAGAGGCAGGGTACGCCTAAGTCCCCCCAACCTTTATGAAAAACATTCTCTGTACCTTCTTTGCATCAGTTTCATCCTGTCTATGATTAGTAACCATTGTTTTGATTCTTATTTTCAGTAGATGCTTATTAAAATATCTGTAAAATGTTTAGCATAATACCAAGGTCTAAAAAATATTAAAGATATAATTCTAAAGCTTAAAAGCTGAATTTCATCCCTTATTTTATTTTAAATTAATAATAAGAGTGAACCAATTCTATGATCTAAAACAACATAAGAATTGATTGTATCAGCTGTGGAATCTTCTTTACTAAACAGGTATCTTCTTTTAGTTTTTGTACTTTATTATGATTTCAGTGGCACTTAAAAGTAGACATTGAAACTCAGACTGAATTCTTAAGTACTTCCATTAGATTGGAGAAAGCTTAGAATTATCACTGAGATTCTAGGTTTATGGGTGATCACTGGGGTTTGAGGCCATGGACTCCCTAGGAAGCTACAACAGACTGATGATTTATAAGCATGGAAAGTCTAAGTTCTCTTTGGCTCTTTCTCATCATCCTCTCTGTTCTCATTTTTAGGACTATCTCTGTCATGATTAATCTAAGCAAAGTAGGCCGTTATATAAGGTGATAAGGCTAGAAGGTCAGTAAGGTCAAATTTCTTAATCTGGAATTCTATATGGTCCTCTGTGACAAAACAGACTTATGACCAAGAGAAACCAAACTCAAATGAGTCTCAGCCATCAGAGTCTCTAGAGCTAGCAGTGGATTGATTTTTTTAAACTATTGTCAAAACCTTTTGTGGGCCACTGACGTTGTCTCAGTAAAGTAATAACTTGGGGACATTCAGTAAGCTTTAAAATGAACAGTACATATGTGAATAGTTGATTAATTTTGAAAGCAGCAGCTTTATGTAGAACTTTCTTTGAGTATGAAAACTTTTCCTTACCCCGATCACAGACCCAGATGACATTTGACCTGTCCACGAAGTGTGCCACTTGAGCTCTTGACACTCACTTAGTTAACATAATTAGTTCCATGTATGTTTTCCTCTCCAAAGGAATAGGAGTATACTGGGAGAGGTACCTCCTTATTCATCTCGGTACCTCATGTACTCCTCCAACATGGATAAACTAGAATGGATATCCAAGTAGGTGATAAATAGAAGTATATTTTTTCTCAAAGCCAAGGCTAAGAGAGCTACATTTGAAGGTGGTCTTTCAAACATAGAGTTTACCTCAACATCAAATGAATTTAGTTCTTCATTCATCTTCCTAGCTCACCCTGTAACCACTTGTTTATTGCTAAAAAGAAAGCTGGCTGTGATGCTTCAGTGTCAGACCACGAATGACTTTTTTCTACCTACAGATGGGGTTGCACCATAGAAATGAAGGACTAAAGAGTTTTGTTTAAAACTTGGTTATGTCTTGATGAGTGATGGGTATGTTATTTGATTCATAAGTTCTTTTTCTACAATCAATATTAACTTAAGCAGCCATTTGGCTTCATTTTACAACTAGGGGTGAGCCATCTTTCGGGGGTCCCTATTAGGATCGTTTGAGATAAATGATACACATTTAGCAGCAGAAAATGAAGTAATGGCATTTAAAATGATTCATTATTTCAGCTATTTCCATCTGTGGTTATTATTATTATTACTTTTAAGGTTGCTGTGTTTTGTTACCTTATTTTTTTAAAAATCTGATATATATGCTTGTGTGCTTCTCTTTCTTTTTAAAACTTAACGTTTTATCATCTTATGTGCCTGCAATACAGGACTTTGTATACTATACCATCTATTCAACAGATATTCTGAGATATAGGGAAGGATTTTAATCTTTTATTTTCCCTTGATGACTGAAGTGGCAAAATTAAAGCTCTGGATTAAGATTTGGGCCCTTATTAGAAGTCGATATTTCTAAGTAGGTATAACATTTTCCTTCCGAAAATCTTCTTAATGCTATGTCCAACTATTACAGCGTTTATGACACGCATTTTCTGATGCATATATTTGCGTATTGTGTTAGAGTTCTTCAAGGCAAAAGCCATGGCTCTCTCATCTTACTGGGTTCTCTTTTATAGCTATAGATTTTCAAGTGAATAAGAAATTGGTTGCAAAAGTTAACATGCATAACCTCACTGTGAGGTCAGATTAGATTTCCAATTATTTGAGCAAAAATCACAGAGCTGGAGAAATTGGGGTTCATTATATCATACCATTCCCTAACAGTGACACAGAGTCATTGGTGACATTGGCTTCACAAGGTTCAATGGATCTGATCATGTTGCTATTTCCTGTGTCACATTTTTTTCTTCTTGAAGGGTTCCATAATAGTCTTACAAAATTTGTGCAAATAATCTTATTTACTAGGGTTTCCATTAATGGGAGTGCTTTCAAAATTTCACACTCTCATTTTTCTATAACAGACTGTGGGAGTAAAGTTATAGTCTTATGTAGGAAGAAAGTTGAGTCAATTGTCAGAAAAGCTGAACTGTAGATACATCTCTGTCTCTAGCTCAGCAACCTCTAAAGGCCCAATTTCCTTGAATCTGCAAAAATTCTTGAATATAATTGCCACTCAATTATTCGCGCGCACGCACACACACACATACACACACACACGGAAGAGGAACTGAAAAGGAGGAAACAAAACAAGTCCCACAGAGTCAGTGTTTTTATCTGCATAGAATACAGATTAATCTCAGTGAGGCTGAGTAACATGCTAACAGGTGACAGAACCAGCGTCTTCAAACCCAGCCTGGTGTAACTGCAAAGCCTGGAATTTTTAAATAAGCTATGCTTCTTCATCAGTCATGTGTCTAGTAATGGAAATGATCTATTTGGCCCATATTTTATGTAAAAGAAGGGGCATCTGCATATTTTCCATTTCACCATTTCATATTCTATTTATACTTTGACTTTCTATTCCCCATTTGACTGATTTTCATTCTTCAATCCTGGTCTTTTGTTTTCTCTCTTTTTTTCCCCTCCTCCTGCTCACTCATCTCTTCTCCCTCATTCTTTATCTCTTCTCCACTCTCTCCTTTCCCATTCCATTAATGAAAGTAGATAATAACTTGTGAATTCAAGTGGAACTTCATTTCTGAAACTGCACACTCATGCTGGAACCCATTAAGCTCGATAGCGAGAAATGAGAGAAATCATAATTATCAGGCCACTAAAATACATGAAACATAAAATTTGTCAGGGAAAGTAATTGAAATTATTGGAGCAGTTGGGTCTGGTGCTGAGCAGACCCTCAGTGATAATGGAAAGGTTAGAGGCGATGTTTAGCAATGCTGATGAGGTCCAAGGTGACTCTGCGCCAACACAGTCAGTAAATTTATGATCAGTTTATATTAATTTGCTAATCCATCTCTGGAAATTAGGAGACCAGTGGTGCTCAGGGAACCCCGTTCACTGGCCAGCAGAATAGGTATCAAAGACTTGTGCTTTTCCTCACCTATATGAATCTGTTCCCATAGAGATTCACCATGTTCTCATTTGCTTCTTGCTATTTTCTTTCTTTTATCATCTTCTCTATCCTTTCTCCTTTATTCAGAGTGCTATTTTGCTCTTTAATTCCATGTAAAATTTGTTTAATAAATTTCTGATTTGTGTGGAAGCATACATTTTGCCAAATTCATTTGTACAATTTGAGGGTTGGAATTTTTCTTCCCTCATTCAAGGCTGCCTGCCACTAAAACAAAAACACAGTCTACTGCTGAACATACCAGTATTCCTGGGAGTATCATTACCAAAACAAATGCTGTTGCTGCCCTTTTTCAGCTGGTGGTGTACTGAGCAGGTATGACTGTGTAGGAACAAGAATGAGACTGATTTTCTGACTTTCAGCCTTAAAATGCCTAAAATGTCTCTGAATCCAACAAGTGAAGAATTTCAAGTAACCAGGTCTGTTTGTGCATATGCTTTTGTGTTGTTTTCTGTTTGATTCTAGACATCAAATCTAGGGCCTTCTATATGCTAAGTATGCAAGCTACCAGGAAGTTATGCTTTAGCTGCTTTTTGTATAATGGTTGAAATACAAAAGATATCATCCAGGAGGAGTTACTAGTGCATATAAGAGAAACCAATATATTCAGACTATGAGAATGGGACATGTTTACAGGAATGTTTGAATCATTCTGGAAAATTAAAGCAGTCTCATGGCTGGTGATAGTTATAAAGAGAACAACTGTATAGGCACCTGGCATGATTTGGTGGTTGCTTAATAACTTGGCATAGCTTCCATATCTCTTTAATAGTCATTTATACTTCTACCACTCTTTTACTACTTTTAGAAACCTTGGTTGATACCTGCATGTTCAAAGTAGGGAGGCTATTATTACCTTCTCATTGATAGCTGAAGAAACTGAAGCTCGGGAAGACTAAATCATTATAACCAAGGTTGGTTGACTAATGAGTCTCTTATGTCTTTATTCCACAGTGTGTTATATCCAAGTCTACCATTAAAAAATTCTTATTTAGTTCTGAGCAGTGTGTTGGTTCTTGGAAAGAGTTCATTCATCTCATTTGACAGTTTTATATTGCAGGAACAGTGTCTTAGTGTATGGCTGGCCAGAGCATAGCTACACTGCACAAATGCTGACAGTTTACTGGTGCCTAATTCTTATTCAATGCATCAATTCCAGTTCCCACTACCTCACTCTCTTACAAACAAGTGACTTCAGAGTTAGCTCTTTCTGTTTGTTATCAGAAAGTTCTAATTTTTGAAAACAAAATTTTGTTTCTGTGCAAGCCAAAGCCATTGCTATTTAATGAGATTCTACCCTTTAGATCATACAGAAGAAACCATCATTGAGACATTATTGAGATCATGGTATCTGCCAGCTTTGCCCTCAGATACTGGAGTTATTGTCTTTCTTGTTCTGCAGTAGCTGGTGAGTAGGCTCTATGATGTAGTAGTTAAGAGTATGGGCTCTAAGTTTAGAATATCTGGTGTGAAAATCTCCCTCCTTTTCTGCCCCATGTCAAGTAGGTTACCTAGTTTCTCTGTGCTTCAGATTTTCATGTGAAAAATGAGAATAGATAAAGTGTTGTAACATAGGTTTTGTTAGAATTGTATGCCATGAAACAAATACAAAACCTTAAATATGGCATAACACTTACTGTCAATAGCTATTAAAGATGAGTTAATGGTAATAGTAATGACAGTATTCTAGGATATATAAATCCCTCTCATGTGACTATTAGAGAACTCTTCTCCAGATTAAGACCAATGTCATTTGTTAGGTCATTCATTCATGTATTGATTCACCTAAAACTGACTGGGTTGTTATGAAGGACCCTCATTCTAGAAATGAAAAAATGCACAACCTCACATCTGAAGAAAATGACTATCTGCTTGAGAGATCTAGATCTTTATAGAGATCACTAACATTCAGGGGTACGAGTCCTCTGATCTTCATACATATGAGATGGGTACACAGAGTTAGCCATACACATCTTTCTTGGTTGAAGATAGTGATGTGTTGCAGGATAAGAATTAGATTTCAAGGGCAGAAGACGAGTCAAACTTTGGAGGGCAAGTTAGACATGTGGGGAGAGAAGGCAAAAGAGAGAAAGAATAGAATTTCCAACGTGCTATGTACATTTGCAAAAAGATGGAGGCAAGAAGCTTTGGATGGGAACTGTAAGTGATGTTGTATGGTTGAATGATAAGATGCCTATTTGAGAAGGTTGGGCACAGAGGAGCCTAGAAAGCAAGCCAAGCACTTATTGGCTCTGATTTTTAAGAAAAAAAAATTTAAAAGAAGAAAAAGAAGTTTGGCTTTTACCTTGATCTTGTCTTGGCAGCCTCATTACATGGGAATAAATTAAATTCCAAAGCCTTCTTTTACATGCACTGTGACTAAAAATGTTCCTTTGAACAATACACAAAAAGCAGTGCTCTCCAAAGCAAACTACCTCAGTCTGCACCAGTGCCAAGAAGGCAACAAGAAGGAAAGGGGACACCAGGAGGGAAGGTGTATCTGAGGGGACACTTGGACAGTACTTCAAATTCCCTTGAGCAGCAGATTCTTGTATGTGAAGTTCTGGAAAGCAACCATGTAAACCTGAAAGTTTTAAAGATTTCCTAATGATAGTACTAGAAAAAGGAGAACGGAGGGAGGGAAGGAAGAATTCAAAATGGTGATGACCAAACCTCAGAGATTCTAAGGAAGAAAGGGTAAACTATGAGAGTTGTTTTATAATACCTGATGGCTGTTATGAAACCATTGGGATGAATATTTCCTACATGTCACATAAGAATAATCTATTATCACCTTTCTAGCATTTTCCCCTGATTTATTGTCAGTCATTCTACTCACAAAAATAATTTTACAATTGCACTGAAAAGAAGAAATAAGAAATATCTGTAACACTAATGGTCAGTGACTAAGTTATAATATGTATTAAAAGTAAAGAATTTTTATTTTACAATATATGACAGGAATGAAAGTAGAAGAGACTATATAAATCTTTTAGAGTATGGCAGCACATACACACAACCAAACTATATACCAAACTTTAAAAATTCAATTCTAAACTTCAGGCATTGAACTGTCTGTCTTCCATTATTCCCAAATTCCCAAGATGATGGTGTCATTTCAGACCTGAAGTTGTTTGATTAAGATATCTGCTGAGCTGCTCTTTAATAGGATTTCCCATGTTTGTCATTCATAAAATGAGTTTCATTTCAGCAGTAAGGTCCGGATACTTGTCCCGTATTACTTCAACTAGAGCTAATGGGCAGAATTACACACTGAACTTGATATTGCTGGTGTGTTTGTTTCAAGGCTTTTATTTTTTAAAAGTCCATAAATAAACACTTGTATAAATAACTTGTCCTACATTCTACCAAATGGTATATGTAGCTCAGTGTTGAAATACAAGTTAGGAAGGACACCTTTTCATATGCCACATGATATAAGAAGACTACTCACAGTTTCGTAGGATACAAGAAGACCACTGATAGTTTTGTAGGACAGTATAATTAAAAGGGACCTAAAATTAAGAACAGTGTGACTTTTCTAGCTGTTCTATTTTATGCTATAAGGAAGGTACTAATCCTTAGTGGAGAGGCAGAAGTAATTTTTGGAATATTTATTAGAACTGTTGGGCTGGGGATATAGCTCAGTGGCACAAGTGCCTGCCTGGCAAGATTGAGGCCATGAGTTCAATCCCTGGTTCAAAAAATAAAAAACTTTTTACTCAACAAATGAAGAATTTTTGTCCTGTGATTAATTGCTAACTAACTGGTTCATGGCTAATTAATGGCAAAACTAAGACTCACATTTAGCTCTTAGTTCCCTAATCTTTTGCTCTTTCTATTTCCATTGGCTTTCTGGGCTTTAGCATTTGTCCTAAAACTATTTTCCTTTAATAGGTTTTGTTAGAGCTAATATTTCTCTCCAGGTGTGCTTTAGTATATTCTGGCTAACATAATATGAACACTAATAAATGCATAATTCTACGTGATTTTAAAATTGCTTTATTAAAATGATTTATTTCATTTAAAAATGTACAAAAAATAATACAAATGTAAATACACTGCCCAGATACTAATGCAAAGTCTCTATCTTGTTAGTACTCTCGCACTGAGAACATCATCTAAAAGTGGTAAACAGGCACTTTCAACAGGATTTCTGAAATCCGATGATACTCAGTAACTATGTCAATTAACAAGAAAATGTAGCCCTGAGTCAATCCTCTGAACAGTAGAAACTCTTTTATGTTTGGATGCTACTAGAAAAAGTGTTCGTGGACAAAGCAGCTCTAAAGCATCTGAGCAACAATGAAATTTCACAGGACAAAGAGTTAGAACTGGGAGCACCGCAGAAAACTAATTGCTAAGAGCGCTGCCTCTATCTGCTCACTTCAGTAATTCATAGAGACACCATTTAGAAAGAAAGAATCAACAGTTCTATTTCATAGACACCGTGCCTGCCAGAATAGGGAAAAAGAAAAAAGGTTCCTATGGCTCTGGGGTTTTTCTAAAAGGCACAAGTGTGTATCCCTTACTGGAAATCATGTGGGCAGTGCTGTTCTGGGGAAGAGGGGTCTATTCAAGATTTTGAATGCAAGAAAAGGAGGATTCTTTTCCCAGATGGGCCTCCTAGTTTAGTCATTTTAGGCTCCTTGTTTTTCTCTTTAAATAATTTTATAGAAATGTAATTGGCAAACAACCAGCTGTACACACTTAAGTATACAGTTTGATCCATTTTCATTAATTTCACACTTGTAAACCATAGCTGACTCAAGTTAATAAACATCACTGTCACTGGCAAATTCCTTCTGCCTCTTTATAATTTCTCTCTCCTGCCCCTCTGTCTCCTGCCATCTCCAGACAACCACTAGTCTTTCTGTTATCAGAGATTAATATGAACTTTCTAAAATTTTGTAGAAATACAGTGGTGTGGTACATGGTGTATTTTACTCGGCTTCCTTGACTCAGTAACATTATTGCAAGATTCATCCACGTTGTTGCAAGCGTAAAGGGACACTATTCCTGCTTAGTGTTGGGTCCTCTTCTACTGTATGGATGTAGCATGAACAGTGGATCCCTGAACCTATTGATAGATACTTAGATTGTTTCCAGTTTGGGACTATTACAAATACAGTTGATATATACTGTAAAACAACAAATCATGATGAGACACCTTGGTATATACCTGTACAAGCAGTAGTGTGAATGGATCTGTTTACTTCTTGTTTTCCTTGGATAGATATACAGGAGAAAAGTAAATGGATCACAAAGTAGGTTAATGCTTAACTTTTGATTCCATGGGGAGAAAAAGGAGTGGTAATGCTGGGTCAGCCAAAACAGGACCTCTCAGCAACCTTTACAGGAGAGAGCAGGGCTCAGAATTGGAGCACTCAGAGCCTTTTGTTCTCAACTTTTGGTTCTATTCAGTTACAGTTCCCATAAAACTTAAAAAATAATCACAGGGTCCCTCACAATCTGGAGAGCACATATGTAAGCAAAGAATTAAAAATACAGTTGCAAAAGGGCCTTTGGCATCCTGATGCTTCTCCACTGGTTCCCTTCAGCTCTGCAAACCTCTTTCTTTTTTTAAATTGCTATAAATCATGCAGTGTGTTGGGGAGAATAAAACTGGTTCTCATGAATGATAAATGACTTAAGACTGGATAATTTTCCAAAAGAATATTAGAGTCACCAATTTTAAAACTAGCCTAACTACTTTTGTGGGAATTTTCTGACTTTTTTTTTTTTTCATTTGATTTTCATAGTATTCTGGCCAGGAAGGTAGAAAATGTTTTATATTCCTCCACTTGACAGCTGTAGAAAATAGAGCTCAATGAAGTTTAGAGGGACAGAATGGTGTACCAGACAATTCTTTAACTGGATCAGGAGAATGGCGTAGTCACCCCATTGTCTTCTGGTTACTCTGTGAACTCCATCAAATCATTTAAGCCTTCTAGGCCTCGGTTTCTTTCTTGAAAAGATAAAAATTTTGGATAGTACCAGCCATATAAAAATATATCCTTAGGAATGGTCTTTTGAGGTTTTTAATTCTAAAAATAATTGTATACTGTTTTGGTTACTTTTACTTGTTGCCGAGACAAAATACCTGACACCCAAAATTAGGGAAGGAAAGGTTTATTCTTACAGTTTCTCAGGAGTTTCAGTCCATTAGTTGGGTCCAAGTCAGCATGGGGTGGCGGGGCTGCCATTCATGGCGGCCACAAGACACAAGGCGCGCTGGCGAGAGAGAGACAGGACGGAAGTGGAAGCGGAACAGGAAGCAGAAGACGAAGACCCGCCTTCCCTTACACTATCTCAGCTCCACCCCTGGGCTTGGGCAGCATTCACATTGCTAATCCCAGCGCTAGACAGCAAACTGAACACAAGCAGCCCCATCAAAAGTATGAGGACTTGGGGGTACATAGCATATTACCCGATACATATAGTCAAACATAGATGGGGAAAATGGTGTATCAGTAGAAAGAGACCAATTTAACATTGAGTCACTTAGCTCTGTGTCCCACCCTAAGTTTGGACTCCAAAGCTATTTACCCCAGAACACTTTTCAGATCAATTTTCTAGAATCTTTAGCCCATGTAATTCTACTTTTAAAAATAGCAAAAACAACAAAACATGATGAGACACCTTGAGATTTAAAGAAATTCCTGTGATGACCCCAACATTTTCATTACTCTTCACATTAACAGAGAAAAGTCTAGCTGAATGGAATGGAGAATGGAGTGTCCTAACTTCTCTTCCATTGTTCTGTCCATGGTGCCAGAGATGCTCATCAGCTCCTTCCTTGTACAGTTCCACGATGGCAAGTCTCCAGTTGCTACCGCAGGCTGAGAGGCCAGAGCTAAGTCCCTGGGCCTAATTCTGATGTCTAAAGAATTGACTGGCACTTATTGCTGTATCTTCTAGTTACATTTACTTCCTGGGCAGTGCTCACAGGACTGAAGAGTTTATAGCAAGTGCCATATTATCTAGTTAAGGTTGTGAGAGGGATGTGCTTTACACTTGCTGGAGATAGCAAGATTTCTTCACTCAGGCAAAATAAAACAGGGAATATTGAATCACCAGTCAATTTCTTTTTCAGCCTTTGTTTCAGGCCAAAACTACTGTGTTCCTCAAACCAGCAGGTAGAGACAATTTCTGCCTCAGACACTCTCATTTAGAAATGTTCATAGCGCCAGAAAAGAGGATCTAGAGAATCCTGAAGAACAAATGGGAGGAAATGGTCCCTTCATTTCTCAACCTCTGTTCTGTCACCAAGACAGCAGGCTCCTGGTCTCACACAGAGGTATTTGCACAAACTCTCTTTTAGAGTAAAAGCAAAAGTCAGTAATTTCCTCATTTGTGCTTCTAGTTCTACCTTTAATTTCTCTAGGATAATAAAAATAATTATATCCTGAACAATACAAGGTTTGAACTTTTTTTCCCCCAAATATCTGTATGAACAGAACAAAAAATGAAACGCAGGCTCAAAATTTTAAGAAATGTGCTGTTGAGATCATTAAATGTATTTAAATGTGCACGAATGTTACAAATACAACTGTTCCTTAAGGTACATTGTTTTGCACTAATTTTGAAAGGGACAAATGAAAATGAAAGTTGCATGTAGATGAAATATACAAATATACAGCTGAGATAGGTTTAAAAACAAGTTAAGGAAGTTGAAATCCAGTCACTCACACATTTGATTAATGCCTATTGTCAGAAGAAAACTCTGAAGGCAAATTTATATCTATTCCCTCTGTCTCAAACAAGATTCCTAACATTCACATATTGACCCATTTACTCTATACAGGATTGAAAGCTGAATTTTTAGAAACTTGTCAGAGAGTCTTATACTTTCATTGATAATTTCTTCTTTCTAAAGATGTAAGTCACATATCCATTTATTTTCCAAATAAATTCTATAGGATTTTTAATAATAAATGGCTTAAAAAATGGTGTCATTTCATAATCCTCATGAAAGAAAGTTGAATTCTTCTACAAATAATTCTGATTTTATTCAGAGTAATGGAAAGCAGAGTATGTAGTCCAGGTTGAAGGAGGCTGTTCCATTATCTCTTTTAATATTTTAGGCTATTTTCAACTATTAAACTTGTATGTATTCATTTAATGCAAAATAAATAATAACGCAACTCCCCTTCTACTGTTTTTTTCCTCTTAAAAGGCTCTTATTTCTGGTTGCCATAGTGATGATGCCACTCTGATATTTGTTGAGGTTGAACACTTTCATCTTTCCAATCTGATGGCGAGTACTAGAAGGGCCAGAAATAATAATTGACAACATAGCCTGCTAGGTGGAATAAAGAGTCCTTGTTCTGTGGCTAAATGACAGTAGCCTTGATAAGAGAAATTGTCCTTATAAGATTAACAAAGGAAAGCACTGTCTTTTAGTGTGAGGTTTATATTTTATTTTTCAACTGTGCTTATTTGTTATATTTTGTCTCAGAAAAGAGAAAGAAATAGCATCAGGAGCTAATGGCAATGCTTTAAACTGAAATGATTTGTAGAAAAATCTGCATTCAGGACTTAGGAGGAACTTGGAAGATGAGGAAGGCAGGATACCTTTAGAGAACGCTTCTTTTGTCTCATGAAATGAGTAAAACAGAGGAGGACACTGTGACCAGGGAAGTGCTCCCTAGATTGTCCCTATAGGTGTGATAATGGCCACACCTTTGAAATGGATTTTGAATTTTTAGTTGTCATGCATATCACGACATCTTCATACATAGAAATCTAATATGCATCCAACCAGTACATAACCTGAGGGTTGCCTCTTGGTCATGACTCTGGCATGTAAACTGTGGTATGTTGACAAATAATGAGAATCACCTTTGATAACTTCACAAAACATCTCACTATGCCACTACAAATAATTCTAGATTGAGCCAGGACTGGTGGTACATACCTGTGATCTCAGCACTTGGGAGGTTGAGGCAGAAGGATCACTGTGAGTTTGAGGTCAGCCTCAGCTACGTAGTGAGTTCAAGATCACCTTGAACTGCTTACTGAGCCCCTATTTCTAAAAACAAACAAACAAACAACTCTAGGCTAGAGCATTGTATAGGGAAAATAAGTCTCAGGACATAGATTATATTTCTATCTGTTCTTTGGGTTGTAGCTTTGCTATCACTAACGTCACCTTGGCAGAAATGAACAAGTTAAGAAAATAGCCTATGAATCAAGAGTCATATAGTATCAGAATCCACCACTTATTTTCAGTGGAACCTTGGGTAAATTATCATCACTGACCAAAGTGATAAATCTAATGGACTTGATTTGACATTGCAGTGTCTTCTTTCTAAATTGTTCTCTTAATTTTAATGATGGTGTGGAACATGATCTTGAGTTTTGATCCATTCTAAACAAGCTGCACTGTACAAGGTTCGCTGTTAAAGTGTTTATGATAAAGTGTGATAGTGGTTATGAAACTGGCCTAACAGTAAGTCAAGTTAGTTTTACCTTGGAAACGGGTAAAATTCAGTGGCTTATGTCCTTTCTCTAACTCACAATATCCCTATTGATATCATAAGGAAAGCACAAAGGTCTTTTATCTCTCTAAAGTCTGTGACTCTTCCTTCTGTTGCTCGGAGTAAAACAACACATTGGTTTCCCTTTTCAGTTTGAAACATGAATCAGCTCAGCCTTTGGTTGCTGGAAAGATGCTTTGCACTGAGAGGGCTTGCCAGGCTGGTGGTGTGTTCTCTGGACAACTCTCTGGGGATCACCCATGTTCTGGTTCTTGAAGTTTTGTCTTAACAATTAGTGAAAAACAAAAATACTTGTTTCTCAAAACAAACATGTTAAAATGCATGATGAGAAGGGCGGGGGATTTAACTCAGTGACACAAGTGCCTGCCTGGCAAGTGTGAGGTCATGAGTTCGATCCCAGGTACCAAAAAAATAAACAAATAAATAAAAATAAATAAATGGATGATGAGGAGTATTCTTCCCAAGTCATTCTTACTCTGGTGCCAGAATCAGCTGTTGCAATCATCAAATCATACTCGAGTGTGATAGAAACTTGATCCACAGCCCAGTTCATTAGGTTCTCAAACCTTTGATTATGTCTGAATTTTTTTTAATGTCTAATCTTGCAAAAATTTCATTCCTGCTCATTGTTTTTATCTGTATGGTTTGAGTGTCTATTTTTCCTTTAAATGTGAGAAAACAAAACATCAAAAACTTTAAAAGCACTCTAGATGACTGGAAGATACTTTGCTTTCTGATTCTAAAAACTCAATGCAGAAAGACTCTTTATTCTCAGTCCTTTCATTCTGTACTCATTTGCCTTTCACACCCATAAAGGGTTTGCACAGCAATTCTCTTCAACACCCTTGCTCTCATTTTCCTCAAAGCCGGTAAGAGTATCTCAAGCACACACCCACAGCCATTATATTCTCCAGAGATACTAGGCAGATAGCTTAAGATTTAGTGCAGTAAAAAAGTAGCAGAACAATATTTAAAGACAAAAAGCACCAAAGAGAGTTAGGAATTGACTACTCTTCAGGTGGTAACTGAAGCAGGGAAAAGAGTTCTTGGTTTTCTGAAGTTTGATATAAATCATATCCTTGAAAATTTATTCAGATGTCCCATTCACTGAAATTGTTACCGTGGGCAATGGAGTAAATTCCTAGGTTCTTGTGCACAACAAAGAAAGAACTGGGTGTGGCATGATAAGAGAATAGCAGCAAAGTTGCTTGTGCCAACAAAAGGAAAATGGCATAGGCATTGAGGGCATTGGGTTTAGAGTTTTAAAATGTTGCACCAGGTCTAAGGGACCTCCCACCAGGGTCTTCCAGAGCATGACAGACAATGTGATTAACACAGTGCTGAATCATCTCAGCTATGTCTATTGTGCATGTTCTTTCACATAAACCACTCTGTATAAGTGGATGAATGAGATGCAGTCAATATGTGTGAACACTCAATGAGCCCCAGGTGAAGAAAGTTACTGTAGGTCATTCAGGAGAGTGTATTGTTGCTCACGTGTCTTGGTTTGGAATATTTGAATTTTCTAGGGCAGCCTCATGGGTCTTTGTTTTTGTTACCTTCACCTCTGGCTATTAAGCATTAGGAAAAAGATGTGTGTGGGAGGGGATGTCCTGGGGCACTGCCCAGGTTTAGGTGAGTGGAGGGTGACACCTCCATAGTTCCAGTTATACTGTGGTGGAAAAACTCCCCAGCCAAACCAAATAAAAAGGAAGACCCTTTGCACCAAGGAGATAAGAAGGCAGTGTTTAATCTTTATGCCAGCGGATTGTTAGATCTTCACGCCAGCGAACTGTTGAGGGATAATCCCACAAAGGCAACAGTGCTCCATTTACAGAGAGCTTAGTTTATACAGAATTTAGAAGTGGAAGATACAGAGCAAGTGACAAAACCTTACACAATTGGTTACATGCATTGAGTCATATACTGACAGGCAGGCTAGTCTTGAACAGATTTCTTGAGACATAGGAATCGTTTATCACAACATAGCAGCACTCAGGGGACAAGAGGAGGGACACTTACGGAGTGAGCATAGTTAAAAACATTACCGTAATGTAGAAATGTTCTGGGGAGGGAGCCCTTACAGGGTGTCTTTGACTAGCATAGGTGCCTTAAGGTACAGACAATGACTCTGACTCGGTGCTCATCAGAGGTGTGCAGCTGGGCTGTAGGCACTGTCAAGGTTGATCAAATTCAGCAAAAACAGCAGAACACAAACCTTGTTAGAGACCTGTAATTGACCGTGAAATACCTATAACTTTGCTATTTTATAAATGTGTTCTTACATTATAATTGGGCCCCAACAATACTACAGTATTTATATTAGAATGGCACTACAAATTTGACTAAATGCACTCTGCACAATCTAGAACTCATGAATGATAAGCATAGATGTTACACACATATATGTTTTCCAACAATATGAATACTTTTTTACAACATGTATTCTATTTTTTATTTTATATTCCATTTTTTACAAAATAATTATTGAACTCAATAAATGGATTTTGTAACCTGTTACTACACCACAATGCATGGTTTGGGAAACACAGCCATAGGTAAATACTAAATCCAAACAAAGTAAGAAGTCATTACGTAAATAACAGTGAAGTTGAGATGTGAAATATCAAGACTTCAAACTAGACAAGTTATTCAAGTAAATATAGACTATCTGAGAACTTTTTTGTTCAGAGATAATAGGCTAGAGACAAAAATTCCCTTAAATATATTAAGAGCTGGGTATATGGTTGGTGTCACTGGACCAGATCTGAGGAGGTTCCTGAAGCTGAGATAAGAAACTTAACTCACCCGAAACACAGAATGTTTGGAACTTCCTTGACTACAGTGCCCCCAAAAAAGAATTCTTAGGACTAGTCAGTAAGAAGCATGAGAAAAGTTTTATTAGGCACAAATTAAAAGGTACACATTCAATAAAATAAATTGTGGGCCCTCAAGAAATAGCTGTGCCCTATTTAGGAACTGGAATACTTGTGTGTTTTTGGTGGAGCAAATCTATGGAATTTGTCAGTCTAGTCTGGGTCTTGGTTTGCTGGGTGAAAGGGACCACCCACAGTAAGATACAGATCTTTTCATAGGGGAAAGTTTCATCCAAAGGTGAAAAGGCAGACTATTCAAAGATGAGAGAGGAACATTTGTAAGTGAAAAGGGGACGGCTCAATCTATTTGTAGGTGAAAGGGAATTCTAACTGTGTTTTGGGAGAAGAAAAAGAAAAAAAAATGTTTAAATAGGCTTATGTCCTGAATATGAAGTTTTTTTTATTTTTTAAATTATGATTGTTCTCATCTCCTTTTAGCCTATTTATTTCTTCCTCTTACCTCAATGGCATTTGAACAATTACAGAAGTGGTTGCATCTGCTGGCCTTTTACCTCAATCTGGGGAGACTCTGCTGTCTTAAGGCAGTGAAGTACGTGGTCGATCATATGGATTTTCCAAGTGCCAACTTTTCAGAAAGAGTATTAGGAAAAACAAAAATAGAGCAGGCTCAGTTATTGAGGGAAACCATAGGAACAAGGCTCATGTGAAAGTTCCCCTTAACCCCCACCCATGGCAAGAGTCAATCAGAACTTCTCATGTTAGAAAAACAGGACAGTGATTCTACAGTCTTGGAACCCCTGAATGGATTAGCCTGGTCCTCATGATTTAGTGGGAAAGCTTGGGATGTGTGACAGCGGACTTAGCTCTGTTTCTGACACTGATACTGATTTGATGAGTTACCCCAAGGTAAGTGATTATCTTTCTCTAGCCCTCATGTTTCAGGTTTATTTGGCTCAAAGTCACCAAAAGCAACACAAGCACATATATCTCTTAATGACATGGCCAGTTTTTCCCAAACTTTAAAACAACTAAATTTGGATTACCATAGAGTTTATTATTTTGATAATTTGTGACTTCATTCTTTAAAAAAATAATTGTTTTATAGGATCCTGTAGAATGTACCACTTATATTAAAAATCTATTTTTTTCTTTGTAGTCTTACTTCATGCATGTTTAATTTGAACAATTTATAATGAAAATTCACTAAGCCCCCCTATAGTGTGATAGAGGATTTCATTCATTTATTTGTTTGTTCACCACATATTAATTGAGCACCTGTGATTTAAGGGAGCACTGTATTAAACTTGAAGCCAGAAAGATGAATAATACTGAGCCTCTGTCTTCAAAGATTTCATGGTCTAGTAGGAGAAATAGACATATAAATAGATAAATTGCAATGCAATGTGATAAATGCCTTAATAGGGATAAGAAATGATTAATATAAATGAAAACCAAATTAGGCACATTAAGTCCTCCTCAAAAGAGGGAAAATTTGGTCATGTAAAATATCACTATTAAATTGTATTATTCTTCAATTCCCTAAATGATATTTGAAGATAATGTCATGCTCTTATCTCTCTTAGCCCCATTAGTTTTCATTTTTAGTTTGCTGGGTTAGGTGTGTGCATAAGGGCACATTTATGGGTGGACTTTGTTCTGCTGTTTTACCTCTAATTCCTATAAAAATGTCAAAATTTTACAATTCATATAAGAAATATAATTAAGAGAAATAAATCCATAGATTGAAAAGTATTCACCCCCTCTGTTCACTCTTTCTTTTTTGGGTATTTGAAGATATTAATGGAAAGAAAAAGAAAAAGAAAAAAACAGAGAAAAGAATAGAAATATTGAAGGAATAGAAATAATGATGATAGCTAATATTTATTGGACTTTTATTATATGCTAGATAATGCTCTGAGTCCTTTACATGTTTTAATACCTTAAGTCTAATGACAACCCCATGAGGTATAAGTGCTATTATTTTCCTTTTATTGATCAGAAAACTGAAGCACACCTAGGTTTATTAACTTGCCAGAAGTCACGTAAGCAGAGCCACAAGTTGAGCCCAAACCGTAGGCTTTAGAGTCTAAAATTTAATGTTTGCACTGGGTTGTGTTGAAAAATATTACTTCTCTCATTTTTTCTTAGAATTTCCTGAAGTGATATTCATATTAAATATATATTAATAGAATGAAATCAAGCCAGTGAGAGAAGGAAATGAAAGAAAAAGTTCTTTGCAACATCTTGCTTCGGCCTCTGTAGTTTCCGTATGTTGCCTTATTTGTGGGTGGCATATATCACAACTGTGGAATTTTCTACAACAGTAAATTTCTACTTGATATCTATGCTTTGGCTGCTTTTTTCTCCTTTTGGGGGAAGCTTCCTACTCACCACCCCCAAGCCAAGTTTAAGAAGTAAAACAGCTTTCTATTTTTATATTCTACGGGAACAATACAATTAGTTAAGAATACGGTCACCTTTAGAATGCTAATTGTACTTCATTTGGTTGAAGTTTGTGTCCTCTACAATCATAAATATTAATTTAATAATTGTGTTGCTCCCACTTTATTCCTGAGGTAACTGAGGCTCCAAGCAGTTCACCTGCCATGACTTGGAGGTAGTTATCAGTTTGAAGTGGAAGAATGAAACAGATGGATGCCTGTCTAATATCCCATTACTCTCACAATAGAAATGGTTTTTCCCATCTATCCATAGTCAGAATTCCAGAAGACTAGTATAGTTGTACCCACCAGAGAGTCTTCGGGATGCAGCCCTGCCAGGTAGCTAACTTCATCTGGCAATCACATAGCTTTCCTCTCTGTGGAAATACTTCTGCTCTTGTCTCATATGCACAAGTAAAAATAGTTATGCCCCAAACCCCAATCACCATTCTTTCCTTTATTTTTAATTTCTAGTTGTGGCCCAAGGCCCAGGATGCTGCATTAGCCTGTGATAAATTGCAAGGCCCTGTCAAGAATTGTATCTGAGAACTGAAAGAAGTCGTAGAGTTTACCATGCTGTTTCTCCCTTCATTTTACAAGTGGAAAGGCTGAGACAGAGGATCTTCCTTCTCAAAACACCCCTTTACATGATTGCCTCCAGTACTAGCAGTATTTACAAAGAAACTATGGTGTCTTCCTTATCCCTTGTATGTCCTTGTCTTTAGTATCAAATGTCATGAAAATGTTTTCTAACTTAAGGAAACTACTAATGAAGACATCCTTTCAGCCAATTACAATTATTTTCCTGTGGAAGAACACTAAATTTAAAATTCAAAGACCAGGGTTCTAAACCTGCCTGTGCTATTATGTTGGTTATGTGACCTTGAGCATTTGGTTGGAGTTTTGTGATTTTCAGTGCCCTCCAGAGTGGGGAATGGTATTACCTATATACATACAGTGTTACTCTGAAGATGCTTTGAGGTGATAGCCATGAAGACTGTGTTCCTTTATCAAAACCTTCATTTGCTTTTCATTTTCCTGTGGTACAGGTACAGTTCCATATCCTTAATATGGCCTCAGTGTCTTTGTGTGATCTCTCTTGTCTCCTGTATTAGGGCTCACTAGAATAACAGATTTAATATAATATAACAAAATTTATGAGGTAGGCTTACAATGGCCACCTGCAGAGTCAGGTGTAGAGGAGTGCAAAAGGGCTATCTGCGTACTGGAGAGCCACACAGTCCAGTTAGAGGTTGTCTTGGTTATCTCTCGCTATTGAGACAAAGTACCTGAAGCCCAAAATGAAGGAAGGAAAGGTTTGTTTCTTACAGATTTTGGAGGTTTCAGTCCATATTCAGTTGGCTCCAAGGCAGGGGATCATGGCTGAGGGGTAGTCTTTCATGGCCTGCTGCAAGCAACATAAGCCAAAAGGGCAAAAGAGAAAAAGTAACCGAGACAAAATTTGGTACGAGTGGAGTGGGGTTGTTGCTGTGACTGTACCTGACCATGTGTTTCAAGAGCCTTTGGGAATAGCTTGTGGGAAGAGTTTGGAAAGGTTCAAAGATGCCACCTGAATGTATAGAGCTGGAATACTTTAGGCTGTTTTGCATGGAAGATTCTGATCAGAGCTCAGGAGATCAGAAGGCTGATAGAAATCCTGAAGCCCAGCCTTGGGAGGTTTCTGCTGGGAAGGAATGTGTTTGTTGTTGGAGTCCAGATGAGGTATGTTGTGGCTAGGCAGAAAGTTTGTCACATTTTGCTC
Organism: Dasyprocta punctata; assembly: GCA_004363535.1. Taxonomy (NCBI): domain Eukaryota; kingdom Metazoa; phylum Chordata; class Mammalia; order Rodentia; family Dasyproctidae; genus Dasyprocta; species Dasyprocta punctata. The sequence continues at coordinate 12,761 of RJWM01017744.1, read as the reverse complement.
ATGTCCAGAGACTTTGTCTGAGACTAAGATTAAGGACAGTGGACTAGTGAATCTGGCAGCAGAAATTTCAAGGCAGTCTAATGTTGAAGCTGTGTCATAGCTTGGGGGCTTTTAACCAGATTTATGTTGGGAATCAAGAGCAAAGCGTCCAACAGAATGATTCAAAATGTGAGTTTGACCAGAAAGCTGTGGACTACAAAGATAGAGCTAAGACCTTGATTGCTGAGAAGGAACAGAGAAATAAAAAAAGATGACCTGGGGGCATTCCAGGAAGCAATGGGTATCCACCCTTTGCATTCTCAAAATTGCAAAAGTGAAAGATTTTGCTTGGAGGAAAAAGTCAAAGAGCACCATGTTCCAGAGTGGTTGCAGAGGCTGCATGAGGTTCCAAAATGGCAGTGGCTGCACCAGGTTCAAGAATGGCCCTGACATAGAGAATCTGTTCCTCACAATCAGATTCAGAGTGCTCAGTGGTCCAAGCACTCAATCCCTACAGCCAAGAGAGAGGAAAGCCTAGCTACTGCTCCAGCTGGCAGCAGACCTTGGCAACATCCACCTGGCACTGGTGTTAAGTGCATGGAGAATGCATGATTTCTGAGGTTAAAAAGGCTTCTACCCCAATTTCAAAAGGCTTGGGAAACCAGACAGTGTGCCACTGAGAGGGCAGTGTGTGAAACTGTGAGTGTGAAGCCAAAGGTGCAGTGGAGAACTCAGAAGTTTGGAAAAGCCAGGAGGGTGGATTGTCTAAGGAAACCTGCAAGGAGTGAGCAAAGTCAGCCCAAGAGAGAATCCATGGGAGCTAAATTCCCTGGAAGTGCTGTGGGGGTGGAGTCACATAAGCCCTTTGGAGCTCACAATTTGCCACAGATTGCTTCATATGCTGGTGCACCTACAGGACTTAATGTTTGCCCTACTGAATTTTGAACATTCTTTTGTCCCAATGCTTTGTATACCCCTGTTTGTACCTCTTGAAATGGGAATGTTTATCTTGTGCCATTGCATGTTGGAAGTGTTTAACTTTGTTTTTATTTGTACAGGGTCTTGCAACTGAGTTTACCTTCCATCTTGGAAGAGACTTGGGACTTAAACTTTTCAGCAAGGCTGAAACTGTTAGGACTTTAGCAACTCTTGCAGATGGACTAAACGCTTTTTTCATAAAGGGATGTGCATGAGTCTTTCAGAGGCCAGAGACAGAAAGTTATGATTCTAATGTAATATAATGTGGGTAGACTTAATACTGGTTCTTAAGGATTGGTAAACCTGTGTTATAATGTTCAAGTTGCAAAATGTTAAGAATAAGCATGCCTTTGTATCTGGAGGCTGGTTTAAAGAAATGTGTCTGATTGTCAAGTTGACAAGGGTTGGATTGTTATGGTTGATGCATTGTGTCAACTTGAGAAGTTTAGCAGTTTAACTAAGAGACTCAGCAGGGAGCCAGGATCCTTACTTTGTAAATATTTTCATCCTGTGCAAGAGGAGGACACAGAGACTTTATGAGTGCTACACTTGTCCTGGAAGAAGGGGGTTTGGCCTGTGTATAATACAAGGGAGGAAAAGAGGCTTGTTCTTCCCCTTTTGCTCTGGCTACTGCCTTAAAGTGTCGCTCCTGTGTTGTGCCACACTGCCTTGCAGCCAGTTGATTATAGAGTGAAACCTCCAAAAAATGTAAACTAAATAAACCTTTCCTTCCCTAATTTTGTGTGTCAGCTGTTTTGTCTCAGCAACAAGAGAAAAGTAACCAAGACAGGGGTGGAAGAATTGGAACTCACTAGAGTTCTGTTGGAAGCCAAAGGGTCTATGCTGGAAAGCTGAAGAGTCTGAGCTGGAAGACTGAAAAATGCACAGGAATGTTGAAGACAGAGGTCCCAAGTAAATTATGAAGTCTGGAACACTTCTGAAGAAACTGAAGCAAAACTTCTCTCTTCCTCTCCCTGTTCATTCTGTTCAGGCTATAGGAGTAATGGTTGGTGGCACTTACCCCCAGTGTGGGTCTTCCATCTTCAGTAAGCACGTTCAGGGCACACCCAGAACTATGCCAATCCAATTAGTTGGGCATTTTTTACTCAAGTGGGCACAACTTGATAGTTGTCACAGTTAACTATCACAGCTTCCTTGCTCTTTTTCTCTTGGTTCCAGGTATTCCAGAATTCTTTTACTTCTAAAAGTCTGTGTTCTTTTTTGACATAGTGGCTGCTTTTCCCTCAACTCAGTTACTTCAGCTATCACGGTTACTGAACATGTCATGTCTTTTGGGTGTTCCAGGTTTACATGCTGTATTTCAGCAAGGTAATGTTCTGATTTTCATGCTGTTCATCATTCTCATGAACATTTATCTAATTTAACTCTAGTTGTCTCTAAATCATAGCTACCATTTGGTTAGTATGTACTGTAAACTGTGGTAGTCCCAGCTTCTAATGAAATACCTTACACCAAGTGTCAAGATATCTGTTGGCTCATTCATTATTTGATTGTGAATCTATACAGCAAATAAATGTAGTTTACACATAAATATGGAAAGACATTATAGCAATATGTGTATCTTCCTAATTAAAAATCAAGTATACAGGTATACCTATAGAACAAGGCTAAATAAGTAGGCCTCTCTATGTTAAATAATTGCTGATGTTGTCAGACAGCTGTTTGTAACTACTCTCCTGGATGCAGCAATCATAAAACATACAAGGCATCATTGCATTAACTTTTCCACTTCAAACAAATAAATTATAGCTTGGCTTTCTCAGGCATGCCCTCAAGCCTTTGCACTAATGAGTTGGGTTTTCTCTACTTTAACTCCTAAGTCCATTTGAAACTTATCCAGCTCTCCTGTTCAGTCAGCAATATGGATCATCCCAGCTCCTATCTCCTTTCACCTGATGCTTGTAAAACAATAAGAACGTGCAGCAATGTGACTCCAATCAGAGTTGCAATGCAATTGGCAACAACTTTTTCTTTTTTTTCAAATTTATTTATTATTTTTTTTTATTTTGGGGGTTTTTTTGGCAACAACTTTTTCTTTTCACCGGTTTAGTTATCCAGAGCACAAATTTCACAACGTTGCTAACAACTTGTATTGTAGTTATGTCATTGTGCATAGTAACATTCTGTGATTTTAATTTTCATTTATATCATAGGTGGCCTAAGAATAATCATTCTGGTTTACTTTTCAGTTGCCCATATTTAATTATCTGCATATCTTTTATCTATTTGAAAGTTGAATTTCATCTGAAGGAATACAAAACAAACCTAATACTAAATAATTAGATATTTGTATGAAGATCTCACTTTCTAAAAACCACTTAGTTGGCTTAGCAGGATCCTGGTTTGTTTATGTTTTTCACAAATTTGGCAGATGCTGATGCTTTGGTTTCCATTTCCCAGTCACCCATATGAATTGCAGTTAAACAAATGAAGTCTCATTCATTTAAACAGTCTGGATTGTTTGTATTCAAAGACAAATTCAACAGTTAAATTTACAATACACTGTATTATTTTCTCCAAATGAATGACTGTTATATGCTGAATTACATATAGCTTTAAAATCTGCACATTTACCCTGGAGTATAGATTGAAACTGAACTTGCCTGTTGTTACTGCAGATGACCATTATGCTACCTAGACAATGTGGGGTACACTGCTTTAAAACAAACAAACAAACAAACAAACAGAAAGCATTATTTTTTGAAGATGATACCATTAGAAATAAAGGTTGGAGACATTTATCCATCTAAATAACCAAATCTTTGAAACATTCTCCTGAAAATGTTACCAGATGATTGAATCCCAAATTCATATTCTGTGTGTATGTGTGTGTGTATGTGTGTGTGCATGTGTGTGTGTGATTTTTAAAAAAATCATGCCTTATCTATCTCTGTATAATTCTAATCTCTTCCATCACAGTTTAAAACTCATTTTTTAACTTGGTGAAAAGCAAATTGTAGTTAAGTAAAACACATTTTCCTTTAATTCTGATATTTTTTATTTATTTCAAAAAATTTAAAGATAAACTTAATTTATTTTTGGAAAGAACACATTGTTTTTGTAATGAAGGCTATTTTCACATGAGACAAACCAAAAAGGAAGATGCTAGGAAAAAAGAAACAAAAACTAAAACCAAAAGTAGACCATTTATATTTTGACTTTAGAAACCTTTTATATTTCATTTTAGAAATTTCATATTTAGAAACTTTTAAAAGGCCTGTTTAGTACAAAACACTTTTGCATGTGGAACTTTGGCTGCAGCAAGAAGGATGTTAAAAGTCTCTCTTTCTGACATCTATGAGCCAATCACATTTAGGTGAGTACCCAAACTATAATCTCTTTAATGTGCTTCTTCATATGCTTACCTCAAATAACAATAAGTAAGAACTAAAGGCTTCCAGTTTGCCATTTAGAGACAAAAAATAAATAAACTTAGTTGTATAAGTAGAAATAGGCATTTTCTTTATTAGCTCTTATAACTAATGTATTCCCCTGTTCATTCTAGAATTTTGTTAGAAGTCACCGTTAAATTTCATTGATCTATAATTTTATTCCATTTCTTAACATTGGAATTTTTGTCCCACTTTAATCTGTATGATTTAGTGCCCATTCTTTTACATTTTTGCAATAAAATCTTTCTGGGCTTGGGAATTTGAAGACACTTAAATTGCTCAGGAAGTAATTTACTACCTCCTCACTTGCCAGAATGTTAATTTGTTTTTACAATGTTTATCCTACCCTTTCTGCTGGGAAGATTTAATTTCCTACTAGAGAAGATGAATGAAACACAAGAGTTGAAAATCCTGACTTCTCTCTTTCATTTGTTGCTAGGTCACTATTTTCCCTAAGCCACTAGCTTTTCTGAATAAACCTTACAAACACAAGCACTTTTTTTTTTTATTGATTTTAGACTATTTCATGAAGCTAAGGATCATTCTGTCCTTGGTTTACATATTTAGGGTTGGGGATATGGCTCAGTGGAACAGCACCTGCCTGGTGAGCATGAGGTCCTGAGTTTGATTCCACGTACAAAAAAAAAAAAAAAAAAAAAAAAAAAGTTTACATATTTACAACACATATTTATCTTCACATGTCTCTGTTTTCCCTTTTATCATATGACTTTCAAAATATGAACAAGCATTTCTTGTGCCATTTCATTAAATTAATCATATTCTACTTTTCTGATAATAGTAATATAAATTAATTTGTGCAATTTCTCACTTTGTTCACTCTAATTATTCCAAACATTCTGAATTTGGAAGGGGAAACAGAAAGTAAATATTCTATACAAAATTTAATTTTTGGAAAACTTAATTTTTGCATGAATATTGTGTTAGAATCATTGATAGAGAGGCAGTTAGTCACCATGTTGCCTTTTTTAGGATATTCAAGTTTTGTAGAACCTGACTCCTATGCCAAAATGACCTGCTTGTTAACACCCTATAATAGCCCCATGCATTTAGGGAAAAAGAAATGCATTACCTTCAGGTAGTTATAATGGAATGTAAATTTAAAATCACTGTTCCTCTATGGTATTAAACATTCACCAGAGAGAAGTAATCATTTCACAATGGATCAAATTTAGAAGTACTTATTTTTGTTTGTTTGTTTGTTTTGTTTTTTGAAAGAGTCTTGCTCTATGGTTCAGCCTGGCCTCAAACTCACAATGATCCTCCTGTCTGAGCTTCCTGACTGCTGGGCTTAAAGGTGTGCACCACATGCCCAGCTAAACTAAGAAGTATGTTTTAACTGAATTTCATTTTAATATATCAGATCCTATAAAGGACATCGTATCCTATAAAAGTCATCAAAAGATGAAATAATCTTGTAAGATTCATTATTCATCATTTTAGTTACTCTTAATATGCTCTTGAAGTTGTCATATGCACACTACAAGCTATTTCTGTGCTATGTATCTTAATAAGTTGTGATTTTCCTGTGAGCCTTATAACTACTCCTGTTTTCCTCTGGAAGAAAATCAAGACCTAAATTTGTGGCTGTTATTTAGAAGTATCTAATATAGGAATTCCAGCCATGCGATGGGTTTTAGTATTAACTGTATTTGGAATTCACACTTATCCTTATTTGTCATCTCTGCATCTTTGTAAGTAGCTATGTTCCTTTTTGTAATGAGACAAGATTGGGTTATAATACAAGAAATCATTAAAAGGGACCCAAGAACATTTTTTAAATGTTTTAAATTATATGTTGGTATATAGTTTGTCCTTTAGGTGTTGATATTCTTGGTAGCTGTTTTCTTCTGGCAAAGTAGTGCTAGGGTTTGAACCTAGTACTTAGAATAGGTAGACAGGGTGCTTTTGTGTGGAGACACCCACACTCTAGGGCATGGCACAAAGGAAACCATTGATTAGAAGAAGCTCCATATAACTGATCTACAGACATAAACAGAAGCACACAGGAGTCATAAGAAAACATGACAGCAAGAAGCCTCTAGAAATTCACAACTTCCCCCAAAATGATTCTGCAGTTATTGAAGTGGGTGAAATCCAGACCAAAAAAAAAAAAATCCAAAACCTTTAAAAAGGGACATAAAGAAGATAAAAATAAACAACTGATAAAATCAATTAGTAAAATGATCAATGAACTCAAAGACAGTACAAAAACTGCTGGGTGAACTAAAGAAGTCAATGCAGGACATGAAAGGCCACACTGCAAAAGAACCAAACAGAATCCCTGAGAATCTGTAGGGTTAAAATCTCAATTAGTCAAAAAAAAAGTCTATTGAAAGTCTTTTTGTCTAGTAATCTAGATTTTAAAAACACCAACAACTAGGGCATAAGTTAGACATACTAGAACAATCAGACAGTAATCAAAAAATAAAAATCAATGAAACTATTCAAGAGCTCATGGATAACTCTGAAAGAATTAATTTAAAACTAATTGCACTTTAGGGGGAAATATAGGGTAATAGCTTAGATAACGTATTCACTGATATGATAGGAGAAAATTCTCCAAGTCTGGAAAGTGGGATGAATATCCATGTACTGGAAGTATTCAGAGACATGACTAGAAAAAGACTTTCTATAACATATCATGATCAAATTGCCAAGTATTCAGAACAAAGAAATATACAGCTATTAGAGAGAAACACCAAATCACTTATAATGGCAAATCCATCAGAATGACAGATGTTTCAATAGAAACTTTAAAGGACAGAAGGACAGCGATTGATGTATTTCAAGTTCTGAAGAAAATAATTGCCAGTCAACATACTATATCTTGCAATGTTCTCCTTAAAAATTGAAGGAAAAATTTTTGCAAGATAAGCATAAATTAAAGAGGTTCATGGCTACTAATCCAGTATTACAGAAAAATATAAAATCCTAAATACAGAAGGAAAGGATAATCACAACAATGAGACCTAAAGAAAAAACAAATCTCCTTATGGGAGATTACATAAACAAATAAAAGTTAGAATGAATCAAACACTAGAAAACCAACAAAGTAAAAGGAATTAGTACATTCCAGTCAATATTACTTAAATACTGTAGTTTTACTTTTTTTAATTCAAAGACACAGACTAAGAGATTGGATCACAAAAGCAAGGTACAATTTTATGTTGCTTGTGAGAAACATATCTCACCTGCAAATGCAAATGGATGAAAATGAAAGGATGGAAAATGATACTATAAGCAGCTGGAGTCTCAAAGCAAGAAGGATTAGATATAATTATCTCTGAAAAAGTCAGCATCAAACTAAAAATTTTCAGAAAACACAAAGATGGATATTGCATATTGATAAAGGGAACAGTTTACCAAAAAGAGATAAGAATTGTATATGCAATTATATAGAGTTAAATACAATTGTAACAAATATATGTGTATATATATTTCCTGGTTACCATTTTCTCATTACTGGGACAAATACCTGACACCCAAAATGAAGGAAGGAAAGGTTTATTTAGCTCACTGTTTGTGGAGGTCTCAGTCCATAATCAGCTGGCTCCAAGGCAGGCTAGCATGGCACTGGGGCAACACTTTAAGGCAGCAGCAAGCAAAAGCAGCCAGAGTAAAAGCGGGAAATGAGCCTCTTCTCCTCCCTTACACTGTTCACAGGCCACCCCACCCTCCAGGGCAGGTGTAGCACTCACAAAATCTCTTAGCCCTCCTCTTTCACAGGATGAGGATATTTACAAAGTAAGGATCCTGGCTCCCTGCTGAGTCTCTTAGTTAAACTTCCAAACTTCTCAAGTTGACATAATATATCAACCATAACAATGTAACAAATAGAAACATACACAATTTTATGAACGAACCTGATACAAAGGGAAAAATAGATCACATAAAACCATAATAGGTAATTTCTACAATCCAGTTACAAATAGGTACAAGTCAACCAGTCAAAAAATCAAAAAAGCACATAGAAGTTAAAGATTAAGTAGACTTAACAAAAGTAGGGTACACAGTCTTTTCCTCAGCCCAACAAACTTTCTCCAAAATAGACCATATCTTATACCATAAAGCAAGTCTTCAATACAAAATAAATAGAAATAATGTACATGTCCTACCAGATCACAATGAAATCCATAGCAAAATACATCATAAAAACTATAAGAACATGGAAATTGAATAATAAACTTTTGAATAATCAGTATGTTATTGAAATAACCAAGGGAAAATTTTGAAAATCCCTAGGATCAAATGATAATGAAGACACAGCATATGAGAATCTGTAGGACGCAATGAAAGCATTTCTAAGAGGTGAGTTTATTGTTATGACTAGCTACATAAGAAAAACAGAGCAATTCCAAAAAATTACTCTAATGATGCATTTTAGTGTCCTAGTAAAATAAGAGCAGGCCAAATTCAAACCCAGCAGAAAGAAAAAAAAATGATACATGTCAGAGCAGAACTTAATGAAATAGGGACTAAAAGAACAATGCAAAGAGTCAGTGAATCAAGATTAGTTCTTAGAAAAGATAAACCAGATTGATAAAGTCCTAGGCCCTAAAAGAAAGACAAAAATTAATAAAATGAGAGACAAAAAAGGTAAAATTATAAAAGACGCTTCTAAAATCCAGATCACTATTAGAAAAATTTAAAAACATGTATTTCAACTCACTTGGAAGATCTAGAAGAAATTTATAAATATCTAGACACATGACCTATAAAAATAGATTCAAGAAGATATAAATAATCTAAACAAATCATTAATGAGAATAATATTGAAATAGTAATAAAATTTCTCCTAATTAAGAAAAATCCATGACCCAATGGATTTACTTCTGTATTTTGCCAGACCTTTAAAGAAGAACAAACACGAATGTTCCTTACATTTTCCAGGAAACGTTAAAGAAAAAATACCTTCAAATTCATTTTGTGAAGCTAGCATTATACTGATATCAAAATCAGAAAAAGGTTAAAAAAGAAAACAACAGACCAATATCCTTGATAAAAACATAGCTATAAAAATCCTCAATAAGCTTTTTGCAAACATAATTCAACAATACATTAAAAATGTCATGTACTATGATCAAGGCAATTTAATTCCAGGTGACATAAAGATGGTTCAACACACAAATCAACAAATATGACACACCACATAAACAGAATTGAGGATAAAAGCCACAATAGACATAGGGAACATTTATGATGAACTTTAGCATTTCTTCATGATGAAAATCTTTAAGAAAACAAGTATGGAAGAATCATTCCTCAAACTGGTGAAAGTCATATGTGGCAAAGCCACAACCAACTGTGGAAAAACTGAAAGTATTTCCTTTATAACCAGGGAGAAGGCAAGGGTGTCTACTCCCATCCCACCTGTTCACTTCCATACTTCAAACTGTGTGCAGGGCATTTAGGCGATAGGAAGAAATAAATGGGATACAAAGCAGGAAGGAGAAGGTCGAATTATCCCTGTTTGCAGAATATTTGAGGAAACACAAGAAGACTCACAGATATGACAAACACATTCAAGTGGCAGGAAGACAAATCAAACACACAAGAATCAGTAGCTTTTCTGTTCACCAATAGTGAACCTGTCAAAGAAATCAGGAAAACGATCCATTCACAATAGTTTCAAAAAATAAACGAGTAAATAAAATACCTAGAACTCAAACTAACAAAGAAGGTGCATGACCTCTGTAATAAACACTATAAAAGAATGAAGAAAAAAATTGGAGAAGACATTAGAAAACGGATAGGCTACCCTTCCTTATGGATTGGCAGGGATAATATTTTTTAAGTGGCCATATTACCAAAACCAACCTACAGATTCAATAGTATTCCTGTTAAAATGCTAGGAATGCTCATCAAAGAACTAGAAAAACACCCTAAAATTTATATAAATGCACGAATGACCCAGAATAGTCAAAGCAAGCTTGAGCAGAAAGAGCAATCCTGGAGGAAATAGCCAATTTCAAATGATACCATGAAGCCACAGTAATAAAATAATGTGGCACTGGCACCAAAACAGAGATGTAGACCAATGGAATAGAATAGAAGACAGAAATTAGCCTATGTACCTATAGCCATCTAAACTTAAAAGAGGGGCCAAAAATATATGCTGGAAATAAAACAAACTCTTTAACCAAGTAGTGCTGTGAAAACAGAATATATGCATTTGGAAAATTAAAAAAGTACATCCCTACCTCTCACGCCATACTCAAATCAAAATAGGTAAAACTTGGATATAAAAACAGAAGCTTTGAAACTGCTAGAGACAGCAGGAAAAACACTTGAAGCCATTGGGGCAGAGACTTCCTGAACAGGACACCAAGAGCACAGGAAATAATATGAAAATTATTAACAAAAACACTACATGGAATTAAAAGTTGTCTGCTCAGCAAAGGGAACACCAGAACAGTGATGGTGAAACTTTAGAGACCGGGTGCCCCAACTTCCACCCAAAACTCACTCACTTATCGCAAAATGACAGCACTGCAATTAAACTTGAGAATTAATGTTTTGGTCTAGGAAAAACAACTTTATCCGATGCTCTGCTGCTGGGGCAACTTGGCTTACATGTCAGCAGAGGGCTTTGTGTGCCCGCTGCGGCGGCATGCCCTGGATTCTCCACCACTGCGATAGCACAAAGAGGCAACCTCCAGACTAGAAGAAAGTCTTGGCTAGCTACTCTTCTGATAGAGGAATAATATCTAGAATACATAAAGAATTCAAAAATGTTAACTCCAAAAATGCCAATTGTTAAATGGGCAAATTAATTGGAGAGATAATTTTCTAAAGAAGAAGTACAAATAGCCAGTAAGAATTGTAAGAAATGTTCACCATCCATAGGCAATAGGGAAGAGCAAATCAAAGTTTTCATTTTTTCCTGGTCACACTAAATTATGCTTCCTTGTGTGTGAATTCACTGAGTGCATGGAGTATGCTCAGATCTATTCTTTTTTTTTATTTAAGCGAAGAAGAAAATAAAAGACATATATAACAAAGACAACAAGCAAAAGAGACAAACAAACGACTAGAGTAAATGCACAACAGTAACATTGCAGGTTTACAAAACAGGATGATATAAACTTGACAATGGTTGCAATACTGCATATCTTCGTTATCTTCAAAATGGTTACTTACATTAACAGATATAGACATGTAATACTGATCCAATCATATGAGTATTAATTGTTCTCTTTCAACAATGAATAATTTCAGCAGTGTGTTCATTTTAGTTACCTTACATATACATATATACAGATTTATACCTTTTCCTTTTCCCTTTTCTCCTTCCGCCTTTTCCCTTCCCAATTACTTCTGCTCTTCGAGCTGCTTTTTGCCCTTACATAGTATTTATCATAGATTTTGGATCATATATACTTTTCCGTTTCTTACACTAGGGAGACAATACGGTATTTACACATGTGAGTTTGATTTATCTCACTTATGAGTATGGTCTCAAGTCATGACCATTTACTTATAAGAGTCTCAATGCAATCTTTCTTAATAGCTGAGTAGTACTCCATTGTATAAAAATACCACATCTTTTTTATCCAGTCTTTGATTGATGGGCACTTGGGTTGTTTCCAAGATCTGGCTATTACAAATTGGGTTGCTATAAACATGGGTGCACAGACATCACTGTGGTATGATGTTTTCAAATCTTCTGGGAAAATGCCCAGAAGTGGGATAGCTGGGTTGAATGGGATCTCTAATCTTAGCTTCTTGAGGAATCTCCACACTGTTTTCCACAATGGTTGCACCAGTCTACACTCCCACCAACAGTGGAGAAGAGTTCCTTTTGTCCCACAGCCCCTCCAGCATTTGCTGTTGGTTGATTTTTTAATCTTGGCCATTCTTTCTGGAGTGAGATGAAATCTCAGCGTTGTTTTAATTTGCGTTTCCCGAATGACCATTGATGTTGAACATTTTTTCATATATTTATTTGCCATTTGTATTTCTTTGTCTGAGAAGTGTGTATTCATCTCAGATGCCCATTTTTGGATTGGGTCCTTGAATTTTAGGGGCCTGATTTCTTTTAATACTTTATATGTTTTAGATAGAAGTCCTTTGTCTGATGGACAATTGGCTAAGATACTTTCCCAGTTCATGGGTTTTCTTTTCACTCTGTTGGAGATTTCCTTTGACAGGCAAAAACTTTTTAATAAGATGAGATCCCAGTTGTTGATTCTGGGAAGTGTTTCCCGTGCAATTTCATTTTTGCTCATGAACTCTCTGCCTACTCCTAAGTCATCAAGATTCTTACCTACTCTGTCTTCTAGTAAGTTTAGTGTCTCTGTTTTTATATTCAGATCTTTGATCCATTTTGACTTTATTTTAGTGTATGGTGATAAGCATGGATCTAGTTTT
>RJWM01017743.1:0-42399 GCA_004363535.1 Dasyprocta punctata | reverse complement strand
TAAACACATCTTAATTATATATATGTATATATATTTTAATATTAATTGTATTTTAATCCCCTTTCCAACCCCTCTTTTCCCTCTCCACTTCCTCCATCTCTTGGTTGTCTTCTCTTCTGCAAAAGACGTGTCTGCCTATTTTCTATTATCTTTTATTTTGTCCTTAATTTTGGATTTCTCATATAAAAGGAACCATGCAATATTTAAGCTTACACATATGATTTGTTTCACTTCACATTATGTCTTCAGATGTATTCATTTTCCTACAAATGGCATAAATTTGTCCTATATGGCACAGTAGTACTCCACTGTGTATAAATACATGTTCTCTATCTATTTATCTGTTGATGGACATATAAGCTTAATTTCAATATTTAGCTATTATGAATTGTACCACTATAAATATGGGTATGCACATGTCACTCTAATATAGTGCTTTTAACTTTTGGGAAGATACCTAGAAGGAAAATGGCTGGGTCAAATGAAATTTCTTTTTTTTTTTTTTAATTACTAAAGTTTATTGGTACATTTTAGGTATACATAATGAACATATTCTTCATAGGGAATTTGTACCTATACCTGATATATCTTGATTCGTTTTTTGCCCACACCCCTACCCTCCCTTCAATTCTCTTCCCCTTCTTATAACAAGAGCTTTGTTTTGCTTTTTTCCTTTTTTTCTCACTTTTTTGAACTTCTCCCTTCTTTCTTTTCCCCTTCCTTGCTCCCTTGTTCTCTTCCCCACTTGAACATTTTCTTCCTATTTCGCAATACCTAATGTACATTTTGGTCCTTATTTACAGTTCCATTTTATCACACCAGAGAAACAATTTAGTATTTGCCCATATGTGTTTGATTTATTTCACTTAATAGTATGGTCTCAAGGTGCATCCATTTACCTAGGAATGTCTCAAGTTTATTCTTTTTTATGGCAGACTAGTAGTACTCCATGGTATGAAAAAACCACATCTCTTTATACTTTCATCAGTTGATGGACATTTGGGCTGTTTTCAAGATTTAGCTATTACAAACCGTGCCACTATAAACATGGGTGTGCATATATCACTGTGGTATGAGGCTTTTAATTCTTTCAGGAAGATAGCAGGTAAGGAAATAGGTCGAATGGAATCTCTAGTTTTAGTTTTCTTAGCAATCTCCACACTGATTTCCACAGTGGTTGCACCAATCTATGCTCCTACCAACAGTGGAAAATTTCCTTTTTCCCCACATCCCCTCCAGCATTTGTTATTGGTTGATTTCTTGACAACAGCCATTCTTTCTGGGGTGAGATGGAATCTCAGCATTGTTTTAATTTACACCTCTTGAATAACCCCGTGATGCTGAGCTTTTTTTCATGTATTTAGTTGCCATCTGAGAAGTATCTATCCATTTCAGATACCCATCAAATGGAATTTCTAGTTTCAGGTTTTTTTTTTTTTAATGACTCTCCATAATGATTTCCATAATGGTTGCACTAGTTTACATTCTCATCAAGAATGTAGAAGGAGATCTTTTCCCCCACAACCTTGCCAGCAATTCTTTATTATTTAATTTCTTGATGGTAGCCATTCTTTCTGTTGTTTTAATTTACATTTCTCTAACAGTCTGACATGTTGAACGTTATTTCATATATTTATTGACCATTTATATTGCTGCTACCAATAGTTTGAACAGAGTTTTTTAATGTCCTGGATTTCTGCTTGGTACATTTTCACAGACTCTAATTCTTTGCTAAACTGGTCATTTATGTCATGTATTATTTTGCTTAGCTCAGCTACCTTTTTATTAGTGTCTTCTATAAACTTGCAATCATATAGTTTATTAAGTCCATTATCTATTTAGTTACATCTTCTGTAAGGTCACTGAGCACCTTATTGATCTGTTTTTACTTCACCTCTGTTATCCTTTTGAACAATTCAGCTGTGTGTCTTTTGATTTCCTCCCCCTTGATGGCCCATGAATGAGCTTTAGGGGAGTTGGGAGTTTTTGGAGGCATTTTATTGCTTTGCCTTCTTATGTTTCTATTGTTTTTGTTTTGTTTTGTGCTGAGTTTTTTGGGTGTGAAAGTAGAAAAACTATTGCTAGTATGGATATCTTTTAGTTAAGTGTCTTTAGTTAGTTTAGTTAAGTAATACATTCTACAGATTGCTAGCTATAAGCCTTTACTTCTGACTCAAGAATCAGCCACCTCCATAAATCTGGGAGGAAAGGATGCAGTATAGTTGGCCCAGCACCCAGTTCTTTGGGAATGGAATACAGTATCATTGATGATACAAAGGCAATCCAGATATAGGCATACAGAGAAAGCCTATTAATACAAACAACTATGCCATCCTAGCAATAGCAAATCTTCAACAATAATAACATCAAAGACAGATCATTATTGACATACCATAAGACCAATAATATATTATCTTTACCCATAGAAAAGTGGTTTATAATTACAGAATAAATACCAAGTATTGACATACAGTAAATATCTATTAAATGCAAGAACTATAGTTTTACGAACACCAAATATTGATGTACAATAGGTATTCATTAAATGCAACAACTAAACTTCTACAAACAATAGAAAAGAATTCAACGGTAATAGCATAGAGTTAACTAAAGATTAACAAAGTTTAATGATTATCCTGGTAAAGATAGAGTGGGTTGGGAATGGGAGACGGAAAGTAGAAAAATTTGAAAAATTAGCAATGGAAGATGGGAAGGCAGACAGAAAAGCAAGATACAGGATCCTATTAAGAAGTAAAACCAAATTGATAGAATTAGGTAAAGGCAATGAACAAACAAGATAGAAAAAAGAAGAAACGAAAAAATTAAAAAGAAAAGAGAAAAAAAGGGTGGGGGAATCCCTAACCCTCCCCCATTAGTGAAGAAAGAGAAAAAGAAAAAAATTGAGTCCTGAAAAATTTTCTCGCTATTTTTGAATATGTGGTTTCTTTCCAGGATCCACCAGTTTGGAATGCTGCAAGTCACAGGTTTGGTTTTTTGTTTTTTGTTTTTTGTTTTTTTTTTTTCCTAGCTTTATGGCCTGTGGGTTTGTAAGGTGAGCTCCTCTTCTAGAGGCCCCTCAATTCTTTTACCCCAGTCTTAGAGACCCCTGCAGTGGGTTCAGATCTCCTGTCTGGAGTTATGGAGTACAGCATAAGTGGAAAGAAAGAGCAAGAGACAAAAATAGAAGGATGTGTAGCAGGGATCCGGGATGGCCAGTTGCTCTTAGAGGACAAGGCCACAAGGCACCCAGACTCTTTGTATTTATTCGTTACATCTGAGTCAAGGACAATGGGCAAAGAGTAGTGGGCATTTCCAGGAACAGTCATGGTGATTAGGATGGACTAGGAATGATAAAGCGGAAATACAACTCCCAATCTGCTAGATGTCTCAAAGGCCGAGTTTGTGTTCTCTAAAATCAAAGAATGAATTCTAGGAACAATGGAGGCTAAGAGTAGGGAGAACTAATTGAGAAAGAAACTTCTGCCTAAGAGGGACAGAATGGAGTCTGGAAAGTGGGCTGCCAACAAGCCCACCTCTCAAAGGATGTTTTACAGAGCAAAATCATGAGTTGGGTACAATGTGGGTCAAAATTATGATCAACTAAGAAGATTACAAGTATAGTCACTTAGGTAATATCGATCTAATGGAGGCAAGGGTACATGGGTGACATCATTAACCTTGGTGGATAATCTGTAGTCTTAGGCTTATTTTTAGTCTTAGTTGTTTTAATCTTAACCTTAGTGGTCCTAGTCTTACTGATTTTAGTAGGTGGGAGAGGCTGGCCCACCCCTAATGAGACAGTGGGAAATCTCAAAGGAGTGATACTGATATAGGAAAACGATCTTGGTGGGAGACTTCCAAATGATATGGGGGAATGAGACTCCCAACCTACTATATGTCCGGCGCGAGTTCGTGTTTTCTAAAAATCAAAGAATGAATTTTAGGAACAACGGAGGGTAAGAGCAGAAGATATTTATTGAGAGAAAGCTTCTGTCTGAGGGACAGAAGGGGGGCCCGAGTGGGTTGCCCGAGACTCTGTCTTTTCTGGTGACTTTTATAGAGCAAAACCCTGATGGGGAAAACTGGGAACTCACAAGGCAGATGGGCTTGAGGTGGGACAAAACTGTAATCAACCAATAAGATTGATTGTTGATAGGTAAGATTCTTACAGATTAGGGGATTGGGATGGTAATTCTTAGCTTCTCAAACTGATCTATCCCTAATCCCTAATGCTTATATTTAGGGTGTGGTTGTATTTGTTTTATCTTCTGTCTTGAGATCTGGCCCACAGCAAGAGGTGTGTATCTCTTCCAAGATCACAAGATTATCTGGTCCTCTGTGCCTGCTCCATTGAGGGCCTAGCCCTGCCTATAATATTTCTAACTAACTCAGTTGCCTATAACAATACCAATAACCCCAAAACTCCATTCTTCCCTTAGGAAAGTATGTAGAACTCCCCATTGTGATTTTAACCTTCAGAAGTGCCTCTAGTCATAGTCCTGATGGATTCTCATCTGTACTAATTCCCTCAAGGGCCTGGCCCTGTCTGACTGCCTGCTATATTTCTACCCAACTTGTCTGTCTATAATAGGAAGATCAAACATTCTTGCAAGGACAAAGACATTAGCTTCCCCAGGTGCCTTATTCTTTTTAGCAGGTCTAATCTTGCCCTCAGCAGTCATTAGCCCTAGGGCTTCTAGCTGAGACCAGAAAAGAGTGGGGAGTTCCCTCATTCCAATCTTACTCGAAAGGGCAGGACCAGGACAAGCTTGGATGTCCCCTAGACTCAATTTATAATATGTGGTCCCCAACACCCCAGGCTGTGGCAACCACCCAAGCTGAAGCCTGTCCCTGCTCACATGGGTAGATGGGGAAAGCAATCAGAACTCTGATCTGTGCTGGATGCAGGCAGCAGGGCGAGGGTTCCTGCTGTCCTTCACGTCACCCTTTCAGATGCAACTGCTTCCGAAAGCCACTCGTGTGAGTCCTGGCTTCTCATTATGGAGGGCAGAGTCCTGTGTCTTTCTTGGTCTGAGTTTACACTTCTCAGGGAGTCTAGCCTGCACCTCATCGTGACTGTCTCCCATGGCTGTCTCTCACCCAGCCGCTGTGGTAGGGTAACACTGGGAACTCTGAAGTAAAGTTGTTTTTCAGTTGTTATAAGGCTCAGTGTTCAATAATCAACCTGTTCCTGAAATGGCATCTGATTAAACATTCTCTGGCAATATGGCAGGCACTGCACTGGATTCTTTCTCCAACTTCTTTCTTTCTTTGTTTCTTTTCTCTTTTCCTTTCTTTTCTTTTCTTTTCTTTTTTCTTTTCTTTTCTTTATCTTTTCTTTTCTCTTTAGACAGGATCTCAGTCTTGTAATGTAGCCATGCGGGCCTGGAACTGATGGTGATCCTCCTGCCTCAGCCACCCTAATGCTGGGATTGCAGGTATACACCACCATGCCTAGCTCTTTCTCCAACTCTTGCCTGCTGTGTGGCAAGTCACTTTCAGAGTAAAATTCCACACTGTTTCTCCAGTTTCCAATAGCCAGGGGCTTTTCTTTGGGCTAGTGCTGCTAGCCCAGTCCTTTTTTCTTCCTGGAGCTCTGAACCCGGGGTTCTTACTTTGAATTTATAGACACTTTCCCTTCCTGGGGCACAGGGTAAGCTTTCAGACGCCTTCATTCTTTTCTCTGCATTGTGGTCCATTTCTCCAACTTTTCTGTAGCTTCTAATTTTCCTGTCAGTTTCTTTCTGATTCCTGAGATCTACTTTTTTTTTTTTTTTTCTTTTCTCTTTGTTACTTTTGTTTTCCAGGTGTCTGGATTCTGGGTTCCAGAGAGGCTGTATTTTGTTGCTGATCACTACTCTCCTACTTTTCTTCTTAGGATATTGTAGCATATTATAGTTACCAATTACAGAGTTTAAAGGGTTGCAGGTTATACATATGCAAAAGAATCACAAGGTCTTCCAAAATAAGTATAAGAACAGGCAAGGAAGGACAGGAAGAATGGTATTTTACAATAGACTGCAACTTTGGAAACACAGTCGAATCAGCCTCAGACTATCAGTACTGACATTCCCTTGGTTAGCTGAGCTTCCTTTACTTTCAGACCCACCACACCAAAAATTCCTAAAGAATACTTAAGTCTATAAATTAGCGTTTTTGAGAAAGAAGAGAACAGGATCCTGATCTTAAGATAAAGGAACAGACTTAAGAGAATTCAGAGAATGCTTAAATTACCCATTCATCCAAAACAAAATAAAACAAAACAAACAAAAACCACAACAAAAGCCAGGCGGGGTGGCACACGCCTTTAATCTCAGCACTCAGGAGGCTGAGGTAGGAGGAGCGCTGTGAGTTCGAGGCCGGCTTGGGCTACAACGTGAGCGCAAGGCCAGCCTGAGCTACATAGTGTGACCCTGCCTCAAAAAAAAACTAGGGCTGGGAATTTGGCTCAGTGGCTTAAGCACCTGTCTGGCAGGCATGAGGCTGTGAGTTTGATCCCTGGTGCCGCCAAAACAAGCAAACAAACAAACAAACAAACAATAAAAAAACAAACAACAAAAACTGGGTTTAAACCTGTAAAATGGGTCAGTACACTTCTAGGGCTGGGAATTTGGCTCAGTGGCTTAAGCGCCTGTCTGGCAGGTGTGAGGCTGTGAGTTTGATCCCTGGTGCTGCAAAAAAAAAAACCAAAAACAAAAACAAAAAAAAACACTGGGTTTAAACCTGTAAAATGGGTCAGTACACTTCTATGGGGAAGGGTACCTTTTCATAGATTTCCACTGCATCAAGCAGAGCATGAATGTTTCCAGTTTCAGGAAACAATACTCCTCACCATTTCATTTCTTTGAGTGTGTACTTGTAAAATTCTGCCTAAATAAGTCCTTTCTGTTCAACCAGTCCTGAAAACTTTTCTGTGACAGGAATCAGCAAGCCTGTGAACTTGCTCTGCAAGTAGGGTGGTTGGTTCTTTAACCCCACTTTTGGAACCTCCTCAGTTTATGCCTGTTAACAATATGATTGATAAAATGGTCTACATTAAAAATTAAGAAATTCTATCTGGGCATAATGGTGCATGCCTACAATCCCAGCATTCAGGAGGCCAAGACAGGAGGTTTTAATCTGATTTGAAGTTCAAATTGTGGATTTTATAAGAATGACTATATTGTTCCTTTTCATTATTTTCTTTAAGTATTGTAATTACATCTTCATTAATCATTTGTAATGCCATATTTCTAATTTGACAAGGATTATGCTCAATATCAAAATTAAAATATCTTTTTTTTCTTTTCTTTCTTTTTTTTTTTAGGACAGAGTCTTGCTTGGTAGTGCAGGCTAGCCTCAGATTCACTTTGTGGCCTAGACTGGCCACAAACTCATGGTGATCCTCTGACTTTGACCTCCCAAGTGCTGGGATTACAGGAGTACAATCATTGGTTTCACAAAGTCTCATTCTCTTGGTGAACAAATACACATATTTCATTGAGATGTATAACATTCTGGAGAATTCTTAAAGTCAATTTTTCATCTACATATTAATGTCTCTTGGTAATTATATAATGCTACAGCTTTACCTCCAAGTAGGTATCAAGTTTTGTGATCATTATTTATGATGGTTGATTTGACTGGATTAAGAAATACCTGCCTAGCAGTTTAATAAAGGGTGTGTCTGTGGGTGGGCTTCTGGAGATGACTGTCATGTAGGCCAGCAAATTAAATGGGGAAGACCCACCCTGATTGTAGGCAGCATCATCCCCCCAATAGCCTTGCAGCCTGGATGGACTGAAAGAGGAAGAAGAGAATCAGTATACATTTGGAAAGCTCTACTGTGCTTGAGTGAGTGTCTTTTGCTACTGTCATCTGCTGTGGACATCAGATTCTAGCTTCTTCAGACTTTCAGTGCTGACTCGCACTTGTAATGCTCCAGGCAGCTTCCAGGCACTGCATCCTTAATTCTTTTGTTCTAAGACTTTTAGCTTCTTGGATTGTACAGATACTGGATCCGCCAGTTATCCAGCATGCAGTCAGTGTGGCCTATCCCACCTCTGATCCTGTAAGACTAATAAATTCCTTTGAATAATTATATATGTATGAGTATATAAGTATATGTTTTACTGATTCTGTTTCTCTAAAGAACTAACCAATTCATGTTTCAAACTTCAGCATCCTAAGAATGACTTGGGGAGCTTGTTAAAAATGCAAATCACTAAGTCCACCCTTGGAAATTCTAATTACCTAGATGAGGCCCAGGAACCTGCATTTACTATAAATTCCTGGACCCATAGTGTATTAGTCACTTTCTTATTGCTGAGACAAAATACCTGGCACCCAGAATTTAAAGGAGGAATAGTTTATTTTAACTTACAGTTTTCAGATGATTCAACTCCATGATTAACTGGCTTCAAAGCAAACGGCAGAAACATCAAGGCAGAAATAGCAAGGCAGAGAAAAGCTGCTGACCTCATTACAGCCAGGCACTCCTCCACTGATCCACCTCTAGCCAGGCCCATCTCCTAACAGTACATTTAGCTATGAGTTCATCAGTGGATCAGTTCACTGGTGAGTATACAGCACCCCCATGATCTAGTCACCTCCTGAAAGCTGCACTTCAGAAAACATGGACACTTTAGATTTATTTATTTTTATTTTTATTTTTTCATGGCACTGGGGATTGAACTCCCAACCTCACGCCTGCCAGGCAGGCGCTTAAGCCACTAAGCCAAATTCCCAGTCCTAGTTTTTCGAGACAGCATCGCACTATGTAATTCAAGCTGGCCTTGCACTCATGTACGATGTAGCTCAAGCTGATCTCAAACTCACAACGCTCCTCCTACCTCAGCCTCCTGAGTGCTGGGATTAAAAGCATGCACCACCATGCCCAGCGACACTAGATTTAAACCATAACATTGTTGTTAGGTTTGTATCTAGATGTCCTCTCCCAAATCTCATGCACTCGTAGGTGTGATTTTCAAAGTTGGTTAGATTTAAGGTGTGTGAATATGGATTAAGGGTGTATGGTAACTGGATTAGTCTGCTGATTGGTTTACCGAGTGGGTAGTGCTGGATATGGGTCACGGGAGGCCCCACTTTGGTTGTGAGTGGCACCAACCAATCAGCTTCCAGCCTTGATGAACTATAAAGGGTAAGACAGAAGGCAGGCTTCCCTGCTGTGCTGCCTTGCCATGGAGCCAGTTGACTATGGATTGAAACCTCTACAAACTATGAGCTAAAATAAACTTTCCCTGCTTTCACCTTCGGGAGTTGGGTTTTGTCCCAGAAACAAGAAAGTAACTAAAATAATCCCGCTCTTGGTTCACAAAAGGCTCATGTCCATCTCACTTTGTAAAACGCATTTCATACATTTCTAAGAGCCACCAAAGTCTTAACAGTTTCAGCAGTGCTGAAAAGTCCAAGTTCAAAGTGTGCTCTGAGACTAAAGGCAAAGCCTTAGCTGTGAGGCCCTGAAAAAATTTTTAAGAAGGAAGTTAAATACTTCCAACATACAATGGCACAGGGTAATCATTTTCATTTCAAAAGGGAAGAATAGGGAGATAGATAGGAATCAGACCAAAGAAAGGTTTAGAACTAGCAGGGCAAATCCTCATTCTTCATTTCCAGGATTTCAATAGACAATCCACATTTTTGGCATCTTCAACTTTCTGAGGTTTCTGTTGCACTATTGGCTTCACTCTCACAGCTTCATGAGTCATCCTCTTAGGATCACACTGATCTCACAGGCCTTTCTTTGAAATCTGGGTGGAAGTCTCCAAGACCATATAACTTTTGTGTTCCACATGTCTGAAAAACCAGAACCACATAGATGACACTGATATGGTCTCGATCTCGGTGGGAGACCTCCAAATGATATGGTAAAATGATCTCGGTGGGAGAACTCTAAATGATGTGGGGGAATGAAACTCTCAACCTACTATACGTACGGCGCAAGTTTGTATTCTCTAAAATCGAAGAATGAATTTTAGGAACAACAGAGGGTAAGAGCAGAAGATATTTATTGAGAGAAAGAAAGCTTCTGTCTGAGGGATAGAAGGGGGCCCGAGTGGGTTGCCAGGGACTCTGTCATTTTTAGGGACTTTTATAGAATAAAACCATGATGGGAAAAACTGGGAACTCGCAAGACAGATGAGCATAAGGTGGGACATAACCATGGTTAACCAATAAGATTAATTGCCCAGGTAAAATTGATTAAATCAAGGACAAATGGGGAAGTGGGTCACGTAGTAAGCGAGGGATGCTTAACGATAATGAGTCTTCCTGTAAAAGGGTGGGATGCTGATTCCTGACTTCCTCAGGATGATATAGAACTATTTAGAATATCAGTCCTTAGCATATGGGTGTATTTGTTTTGCCTTTTGTCTTGATATCTGGCCTGCAGCAAGAGGTGTGGGTCTCTTCCAAGGTCACCAAGACCTCTGGTCCTCTGTGCCAGTTTTCTTGAGGGCCTAGTCCTGTCTGACTGCCTATAATATTTGTCTAACTCAGTTGCCTGTAACAACACCAAGATCTGCCCACCAGTTTGAGGGCCTCCTTGTGCCCTGGCTTCAGTGGCCTCTGAATGCCTACACTTGGGAAACACTCCCTTAGGTGGTCCCAAATGACCAGGCTGCCCTTAGGGTTCTCTTTTCAAAGCAAAGTCTTTCAAAGAAATCTACCATTTTACACACTTGAGCCTGTGATGGATGGCATTTGGTCATTTCCTGAGATTCCTCAAGGCACTCTTCCTATTGTCCTGATGCAAAGTATTGGGAACCCAACCAAGAGTCTCAATTGTCTGTCTTAAGAATATGGTGAGAAAAATAAAAAACAGAGACAAGTATAGTACTGTATTAATGGCGGGGAAGTCAATGTCTCTGGATCAGACCCCCTCCACTCCCAAAGCAGCCATTATTTACTAGGTGTATACAATGATAGGTGGTGCTAGTAAATAATTACAATTCATCAGAAGACTTAGACTCAAGAGGGTGCAGACGATCATATGCTAAGAAGGATCTTATGCTGGAGTATAATCCTGGGATGACTCAAGAAGGCGGAGAAGATCTTATGCTTAGAAGAGTCAATGGGAAATCTCAGATGGGTGGTACCAATAACCCCAGAACTTTTTATCCCACAGAGAAATATGCAAAATTAGAATTTGTGGTCCCCAATAGCAAAGTACTTGGCTTCTTTTCAGTGAGTTAACCTCTTCAGCAATGTGATACCTACTTTGCCCTAAATTAACACATAGTTCTTTTTGAACTCAAAATTCAAATTTTTCAAAAAATTTTTGCCTTTTATCCCTGATTCTTACTAGAATTGAGGCAAAAACCATTCAGCAGTATCCACGCCACTGTCTGAATGTTGGGTTGTCTTGACATTTCCTCCACTGGCAAAAACCATTCAGCAGTAATTATGCCACTGTCTGAATGTTGGGCTGTCTTGAAATTTCCTCCACTAGAATAATTAGTTCACTACTCTTAATGTCAGTTTCCTGCAGTCTCAAGACATGGGCAAAATGTATACAAGTTCCTTGTCAGAATCTCACAAGTAGGACCTTTAGTCCAGTTTCTAATAGAGTCTTTGTTCCCAACTGAAATTTCATGTGTCCATATACCTATCCACATCCTGATCTTCCAAGCTTCAACTAGAAATACCTGTCAGGCTCTATTTATAGCATTCTGAGGCTTCTCTAGCTGTCATCTCCAAACCTTGCCAACTCCTAATGTGAGCCAGTTTCAAAAGTTTCTAAACCTCATGGTCAGGTACAATCACAGCAATGACCCCAATTTTCTAATACAAATTTTATGGATTATTCAGATTCCCTGTCATTGAAACAAAATACTTGACACCTACAACTTAAAGAAGTTTAATTTGGGTCACAATGTTTGGGGGATTCAGTCCATAGTCAGCTGACACTAAGGCAGAAGTGACATGGTGGAGGAAAGTTGCATGTAAGGTATTTTTATTCAGGGGCTTCTGCCCTGGTGTAAACCTTAGGTGAAGAAGACGCCATCTCAGGTAAGAATCTCATGATACTCACTGTAATTTTGAATCCTCTTCATACCCTTAGCAGGCTTTCTTCTAAGGTTCCTTCCTTAGTAGAGCATAGCTCTCCAGTCTGTCCCTTAGAGAAGGCAAACAGGCTACCAGTATGGCACAAAACCTTTGTTGGTGGTATAGACTACTCTAGGCCCATAGGATCCAGCCACAAGCAACCTCTTTGGGGTTCCTTAGACAGTCTACTGAACTGACCCAAGTTTGCAGGTGTTCCCCAGCCTGCTGCAGATGAGACTCTCATCAAAATGCAGAAAATATGATGTAGGGGCCCAGGAGGTCAACCTACGGTTGAGGGGTACTGCAGGCTTGGCTGGTGAAGGTTGTGTTCCAGCAGTAGCCCCAAAGCTCTGCCTTCACATTTTTGATTCTTTGGCCCAGTTGTCACTGATGTGCCCTTTGCATGGCTGCACAGTATGTCCTTCAGTGGGTGTGCACTCTGAAAATTAGTTGTATTATCATTTTGAAAAACTTGCCTCAAAGTCATGAAATAGAATTTGAAACCCAGCATTATCCCAGTAATGTTTGGGCACTATATTGAGCAACGAAGACTGCTTCTTTCCTGTAATGTTCTCCTCTCTGCTGCCAGGATAAAACCCTGTTTTGGTAGCCCTCTCCTCTAGCCACCCATAAATCTCCTTTGGTCATTCCTACTCTACTCCAGACTGTCTTAAGCTCTCTTCAGTCCAAGATCTTTTTCTAGTTGTCCTTGTATATTCCTAAGTGCCGTCTATATGACAGTGTCTTCCAAATTCCTATCCCAGTCCACTCCTATTAGTTGAGCTCTATTCTCATACCTAACAGCCTGCATAGCATCTTTATGTGAATGTACACGTTGGAAGCATCTATAGAACTTACCTAGAAGAGATGGATGGACTCCCGATTACCACCCCCTGCTTCCTCCAGTCATCTCTCATGACACACTACCCCAAACCACCCAGGTGTTTTAAGCCAGAAACCCGATTTTCATTCTTGTGTTTTGATTCCAAGTCTGGATTCTTTGTTCCACCTCTGCCACTTCCCCACTGCCCTTGTAACCACTGCCATCATCCTAACTGCCCTAGGTAACCGCAAAAACCTAACTGGTTTTCCATAGCTGCCAGACTGAGCTCCTAATATCAAAGCTTGTAACTCCCTGGCTGACCCTTCAATGGCTTCCCATCACTTCTACAACAGGGAAGGACTTGGATGACTGGGCCCTGCACACTGCCCAGCTTTACATCATGCTTCTCTCGAACTCTTTCAGCTCAGGGTCTTCGTGCTGTTCGTTCTCACCTGGAAAGCTGACTCCCTGGCTCTTAGCAGATCACAGTCCTTTTCATCTATCAAGTTTCAGCTCCACCACCTCACTGACCCCTACAACCACCCAAACCAAAGCAGGTCTCATTATTCTCAGTTACTGTGCCTGGCCCTTTGACTGCTTTTACCTTACAGGATATACTGGAGTCTGTCATTCACTAATTTGCCTTTCCCCCTAGAATGCAAACTGTATGAGCAGAAAGGTATCATATTCAGCTATACCACATGGTGGCATAGTGCTTGGTGCATAAAGGGAATTCAATCAGTAGTTTTGAGACTGTTTTAATTCATCACCCTGAATTAACCAAAGGCAAGAAATATAGGTTATGTGCCTGTCATTCAAATTCCAGCTTCCCCATTGCTAGCTGTAATGCTGGTAGAATTTTTTTTTTTTGTACCTGGGATCAAACTCACGACCTTGTGCTTGCTAAGCAGATGCTTGTGACACTAAGCTAAACCCCTGGCCCCTGATGGAATTTCTTATCCCCTTTGTCTATGTCCTCACTGGTATCTGGGGATTACAGTATCTACACCAAAGACTGTTACAAAGATTAAATTAATACCATGATGATGTCTAGTATATGATTAATTCTGTATGATTTTCATTATTAAACTTGAAGTTCCTTGAAGCAGTCCCTTGCTGTATTTAGAACACAAGAAGCAATCTTTGAATAACTAATTATTTCCACATATTTACTGTTCAGGTTGGAATTTCACCTCGTTTATAAAACTATACTTTAAGAGTGAAAATCCCCGTGGTAATGTTTGGGGCAAGTCCCTTGTGAATGGACCATGGACAATTTCTACCTGATATAAGTGGATTCTCTAATCATTTGGGGAATTAGCAGCTGTTGTGACCTCTGGCACAGGAATCTTAAAATAGAGATAAACAATTCCATCATGAGCAGACATCAGTGATGGTCTCAAGCAACTATTCATATAGCAGAATGAATTTACCTACTAAAAGTATTACCTTCTCCATTCAAAGGTTTTAAAAAATTGTTTTTCAACATACCACTCTGTTACCTGCACTGTCTATAACACAAAACTTTAGTACAATTAAGATAGCAATAATTTTTAAAAATCTTATGACAATCAATGGCAATAAGGTTACTCAAATGTTAAAGAATATATGAAAATAATTAGGACAATAAATGGCCTTTTCTCATTTATTTTGAAAGCTATTCAGACACCAGACAGTTTTAAAAAGGGTAGAATTAGTATTTTATTGTCATTTATAATCAGATGGCAGCTGGGTATATAGTTTCCATACTTCATACTTTTTGTAAATAAAAAAAATTAAAAGTTTTAAACAGCTGATAGCTGTTTATAGTCTTCAGAAAACACAATTAGACTAACTCATTAATGGTGGCTTCAAGCTTTTCCTTATTAGCGCCAGAAAACTCACCCACCTGTTAAAAGAGAATATTGAATTGACATTAGATTTAGTGTTGAACCACTTTTTCAAAACATACGATCACAAAATGGGAGGAAAGAGAAAGCATAATGTTATTTAAAATAATCTTCCTAGATTATCACACACTAAATTAAAAAACTGAAAAATGAGAAAAGTCAACAGTCTCAAGTATAATTTTTAAAAAAAGTTTTACTACAAATACTACCTCACAATGTTTAATGACCTATCCAAGTCTAAGAAATCCTATATATTTAAATATGAAGCATCAATTGCAGGAACTTAGTGTCTGGTTCTAAAAAACATAAAATTTTTTTTTTTTTTTTGTTTTGTTTTTGAGACAGGGCCTCACTATGTAGTTCAGGCTGCTGACCTTGAATTCACTATAGCCTAGGCTGGTCTTGAACTCTGTGTTCCTCCTGCCTCAGCAGGGTATTATAGGTGTGTGCTACCACACTCAGCTGAAAGGTCAATTTTCAAGTAGGTATCACGTTATGTGCTTAAATTAACAAAAAAATGACATATTCAACTTTTTCTTTTTTTTGCACTTCAGGTATTGAACCCAGGGACTTTGCACTGAGCTACATCTCCAGTCATTTTTATATTTTGAGACAAGGTCTCACTAAATTGCCCAGGCTGGGCTAGAACTTGTGATACTCCTGTTTCAGCCTCCCAGAGTGTATGTATCACCACACCTGCTAAAAATATTCTTGAACACAGAACATGGCAACATACTTAATACTGTGAAAGGATAAGCAATTCAACTGTTTCTTCATTTACACATACCACGAGTTTTCTTTTTGTGCAATTAGCTTTCTTAAAGGTCAGATGCACGTACCTTTTCACCCTTTTTAAAAAACTGGAAGGTTGGCATGCACTTGACTTCACAGTCTGCAGCGACATCCTGGGGAGAGCAGGACAGGGGTATTCAGCTTTAATGCAACAGTCCGAAAGTAGATTCTCTTTCCTGCTACATCCCCACACCTCAGCAAGAGCACACTTTTAGCATATGAAAATCAATATAATGAATATAATGGCAGCACTAAAGTCAAACCGGTTGTAGTCTCAATTAAAAATTCTTATTACTATCTACCTCCTTCAGGGGAACCAAAAGGCAGAATGCTACCTGGATTAGTTACAATGCAGTGATTCGCTACGTTGTTTAATTCAGTTTTTGACTGTTTCGCTTTTTTGTTTGTTTGTTTGAGACAGGGTCTGACTTGACAGTTCAGGCTGGCCTTGGACTGGAAGTGAAGCCCTGCCTCAGCTAGGATTACAGGCGTGCCCTACCATACCTGGCTGTTATCTTAAAGAAGCAATAAATTCTGCTGTCATGTGCATTCAGGATTTTATCTTCACTCGTCCTCAGAATAGCAGTTCTTGCTTCTTGCTCAATTTTTCTAGTTTCATTATGAGAGATGGATTCACAGGCGATTATATAGGCTGGACATTTAACCACAACTTCTTAAAAGTGCTACTCCTAAAACTTTATCACTGGAAAATATAGTCACAGTCAACCTAAGTGACAGAGCCTAGTCATGTTGTCAGATTTGGGACATCTTGTATCCAGCCCGAGATGACTATTATTCCACCTGAGCAACTGTTTATATCTGTAATTTTTTTTTTTTTTTTTTGGTACCGGGGATTGAACTCACGACCTCATGCTTGCCAGGCAGGCGCTTGTGCTGCTAAGCTAAACCCCTAGCTCTTAAACAACTGTTTAATTTTCAAGAAAATCCAAGTCTATCATAAAAACCGGGAAAAAGATGCTCAGAGAAATGTTGCTAATGTTTTGAGCTAGGTGACACAGGATCTATACCATAATTTAATCCCCCACACTCACGAATAATGTTTTTTTTTTGGTACCAGGAATCCAACTCAGGACATTGCCCTTGCCAGGCAGGCACTGTGCCTGAATAAATTCTGGCACATCCCTAGGGCAAAAACTGGAAAGTAGAATTTCTGAGCTCAAGATTATTTACATACTTTTCTTTACAAAACTCAAGCACTATGCACTGTAACATATAGAGAATGTACACATAAAGAACCTTTGCCCCTGAAAAAATACAGACACATTTTTACCCATCCACGGCAGTTCTGTCATTTTGCCAACTGTGTTTAGTATGTAAATGGTTTTATTTTTACTCCTGCCAATGTTTTCAATCTTCATATAAATGTCGCTATACACTGGCTCATTTATCCCTGTCAACCCTAGAAGTAGAAGTGCTGAAAAAGTATGCTTATTTTAAAATCTCTACATACACATTATGCAACTCCTTTCCAAGTAACTTCTATTAGTTTATCATCATGATTTTTGCCACTTAGTTTAAGACTTTCATGTAATCAAATCCACAAGCTGTCCCCTATCCCACCAACAAAAGCACAAGCTTTACAGATTTTTGCATCAGACCAGCACTGGGACTAAACTTTCCTAGGCCATTTCTTCAACAGTCATAGAGAAATAAGTGTTAACAAGACAATGAGGTAAGATAGGGATTGTGTACAGTGCCCATCATTCTCATATATGGAATATTTTCTAGGCCTTTTTTATTTTTTAGTACCAGGAGTTGAACTCAGGACCTTGTGTTTGCCAGGCAGGAACTTGCGCCGTGAGCTATAACTGCGGACTTTCCTAGGTTTTTATCTTTACATTTAGTTATCTGGAACTAAAGAAAGAGGCAGAGATATAACACTTTAATCAAATGACGTATTATTAATATGACTAAGTAGACTTGGCTCTGTTTTTCTGGACTGTTTTTTTTTTTTTGAGACAGGGCCTTGTTACCCAGTTTAGGCTGGCCTTGAACTTGTGGGGATCCTTCTGCCTCAGGCTCCAGGATTACAGGTATGTACCACCACACCCGGCCTTGGCTTCTTCTATTCTAGGGATTGACCTACTCTAGGTACAGAACCACAAAATTAATGCAGTTAGTATGTACTCTATTTTTATGAGGCTTCTGTTAACTTCTCTTTTTTTCTTTTCTTTTTTTACAAAATCCAGGATTTTCCTGGCTATACCATTTCAGAATATCATGATGAATTAAACAAAACAAAACAAAACAAAACAAAACAAAACAAAAAAAACAACGCAGGTTGAAATTGGGTTAACATTAGATAAATTTAGGAGTACTGACGTAGTATTAATGTTGAGTAAATATCCAGGAACACAATATTCTCATCTACTAAGATATTTTATGTAGCCCTGTAGAGTTTGACAGCTTTGCCCAATCTCAGATTTTGACTAGAAAATAGAACTATATTTACCTTAAGAAATTTAATTTTATTGATTCCTAGGAAAAAACTCCATAGGGACGAAGTACATTTAAGCATGCTTTTCCCACTTCTATTATTAACTCACTCCCGACTCTATTCAAAACTGAAACACAAGGCATTTCCAAAGGCTGCAAAATATTCCAGTCTGAATCACTGTTTCTTGTTCTCATTTACAAAATAAATATCATTACCTCTTGGCTGCCAAAGAAATTACGTTCAGTCTATCATTTTCCCAGTCCTCATACTTTTCTATGAATACAAAATTGCTTTTACACATGCAGGCCTTTAACAGTCCATTTGAACCTACGATGCCTATAAGATAATTTCTTCCTGCTCAAGTGTTTAGGGATGTATATGCCGCTCGACCGTGAGGATGAATTCAGCATTCAAAATGTTTTTGACTTCGGATCACTGTGGATTTGAGATTAGGGATGCCTAGCTTGTGTAATAATATCCTAACTTCACAGAGAATTTATTACACGCCAGGCACTGCTCGAAGCACTTCGTGTGTTACCTCATTCAACACTGGCAACTACTTTACAGAGGATGATGAAATTGAGGCATGAAAGAGATAATAAATGACTTAACCAAGCCTCCACTGAACTAGAAATAAAGCGGCCTGGGTATAGAATCTGTCCCATTTCACTGCCATAAATGCAAGAGGAAAATGGGAGAAAAAGAACATTGTGAGGACAAAGACGCCAAAGCTAGCCTAGGGCACAAAGCGAGGTAACTGGAGAAGGGACACAGAACACAAGAAGGGAAGATTAACCAGGAGCTAGTAAGGTAGGAGAGGAAAGAATGGGCCAGATAGAGAGGACAGCACATGGGCAAGTGTCTTCCCAGACAGTCAGCAAATGAGCATCTGGTGTTGGTGGGGTCCTACACGCTTACAGAAGACTGCCATGTACCACTTTTAAGTGACCTTCCAGCACCTCTAGTGGGCAGTCCATGTTTACTTAGTGAATGGCAGCTTTGGGAGGTTAATGTGGCAGACAGAGAAAGGACTGGAATCCAGGCTGAGCACCTTTGTTGCCATAGCGCGCTACCCTAAGTGAACATGCTCACTCATCTGTAAAGAGGCCCGAGATACTATATCTGGAACAGCTCTCCCAGTTCAGGGGGCTATGTGACCGGCAAGGTCACATGCTAAGGACCAGTTCCGTGTCCACCACAAGCCAGCATCCTCTGAAGTGCAGTGGGGAAGATCAACGGCAGGGGAGTCAGACCACCTCACTCTAAATGCTCACTCTGCCACGTATGCCATGCAACTCCAGGGACAACCATCTATCTGTGTTGACCTTTTCTGATCTCTAAGTCAGTGCTGATAACACAAAGGACTGAATGAGTCAATATTTATAAATCACACAGAACAGTATATATCAAATGCAAAACAGAATTTTGTTAAATTAACCATCCTGGAATTTCCTCCCAATTCTTCTTAGCTCTCTAAGGTACTTTTTGTTTAAAGCAACTGGGTTTTCCCTCCCTCACTCCCTCTCTCTCTCTCTTCTTTTTCTTTTGAGGAGTACTGAGGACTGAACTCAGGGCCTTTGCTCTGAGCTATATTCCCTGCCATGTTTTAAAAAA
This sequence comes from Dasyprocta punctata, assembly GCA_004363535.1. Taxonomy (NCBI): domain Eukaryota; kingdom Metazoa; phylum Chordata; class Mammalia; order Rodentia; family Dasyproctidae; genus Dasyprocta; species Dasyprocta punctata. The sequence continues at coordinate 22,778 of RJWM01017743.1, read as the reverse complement.
AATTTTGAGACAGGGTCTGGCTAAATTGCCCAGGGCAGGCTCAAACTTGTAATCCTCCTGCCTCAGCCTCCTGTTTGTCGGGATTCCAGGTATGTGTGAGGCACCACTGACTAAAATCAACCAAGACTAGAACAAGCTTATAAATACTCATCCCTGTGCTACGAAAAGGTCAAAGAACCTTTAAAGCGGCCTCACAATTTGGTCATACCATCTATGGACTTATTGTAGTCAAATTCGACTTCTGCTTATTGAGCATTTCAGAATGGTAGATGTGGGGTTTTAGACAGGTATGAAAGTGAAAAGATACAGAAGGCTCTCTCTTCTGGACCTCATCTACTTTTATGCTTCTTCAGGATGTGACATACACAGCTCCTGATATCTAGGATTAAATCCATAATTGGCACAATTACCTAGTTCTTCTGAAATAGAATGATTTAGATAGGGTTATTGTTCTAGTTTCACCTGATACATTTATGGGAGAAAAACACTGTACAATTCAGACACAAAGCCCAACTTGAAAGGATCAGAAGTATCCTGAATTTTCGGCTACATACCTGACAGTCATCCACATCTACTTCAAGGAACACCACGTTGGAATATTTTTCAGACAGGGACTGGAAAATTTAAAATGAGAAATTCAAAAAGATTTAGAACTGGCTAAGGCAATCAATACAATCAAGCTTCTTTAATAGACATCCAGTGGCCAAGCATAAGGAACACACATTTTCCTCCAAATCAAATTCTTCCTAGTGCAGAATAATTTGGCACACTGATTATAAGTTCCGAATTTCAAATTGGGTGTATTTCAACTTGAAAAAAAGGTAAAATCAACTAAGATGAAGGAAGTGAACTTCTGAAAGTTGTCTTCAATGGGCTCCACGTATCGCTGTCTACAATACATATTATTTTCAAACAATGATCCAATAAAAACAAAAACAAAACCCCCCCAAACTATCCTTTTCTTTTAGTTTTTTATGACTGGCAACCCCCAAATCACAAATCTCTTACGTACATGAAAGAAAGGCTTGATCATTTTGCAAGGCCCACACCACGTGGCTGAGAAATCAACTACTACAAGTTTATCTCCAGCACCAGCCAAGGCTTGCTGAAAGGCCTCCTAAAAAAGACAAAAGAAACCTTATGTTAAATACAGTAGTTCATCTTCAAAAGCCTTGAGGACTCAATAAGATGACACAAATCATGAACTAGAGGTCCTGCTTTCTGAACCTACTTTTACCAAAAAACCCTCAAACAAGGCAAATAAGCTAGATCTGAAGGAATCCTATACACCATTGGTAGTTATACTTGACAAGACGAAACAAGATGCATGTGAATTGTACTGATAGTCACATCTTCATGAGTGTTTTATGAAACAGTATGAGTTCACTAAAATCATATTCAAATGAAGCAAGTGAAAGGAAAATAAAAATTGGTATTTATACTGAAAATGTTTCTGTATCAAATGTAGGTATATGGTAGACACTGGATTCTTATGGACTGATGGAGGGCAATCACTGAAGTTGAGAAAAAGTCACAAAGACACATATTTAGCAAGGGAAATGTATTACTTAGCACCCCTCCCCAAAAGTTAATACTTGAAATATTCAATCCCCTCCTTTGCCCACCCCGCACCAAAAAATTCAGAGGACAAACCTCTAATATTCAGACAATCGCATTGGCATAAGCATAGCCCAGGGTTGAGATCACACCGCTTACTCACCTTTGACTTTTGCCCTCAGTGCTCATAGAATGAACCACAGTATAAGTTCTTTGTGAAGGAAGTTTTCTGTATATTATTTTGCATACAGAATACATGTTAAATGAAATTCCCAGCAGAACTGATAGGGAAATCCCTTACCACCAATCTCTCTGAATTATTTACCAATGGTCTCGATACTGTAACCCTAGAAACCTAACAGTCAAGTTACAAGGGCCATATTTTAACCACAATTAGTCAGTCAGTGGTGACTTAAAGCCCAAACAGGTACAACAAAGATAAAAACACAAACATCTATATCTGAAATCTATGGGTTTTCTTTTTTTAAAAGGCAAAAATGTCAGTTAAATTGCTTTAATCAAAAACTAACACTCTCTCTTACCCTACAAGTTAAGAATCGTATTAGACCTGGCCCAGTAAAGGAAAGTAAATAAATAAAACACCATGAGGCTAAAATACAAATACACTAAACCAAAAACTCATGTGAGTTCTCATGAAGTAGTTAGTTTTCTAGATTTTTAAATTTCTACCTCGTATTTTGGGAGGAAACAATTCACAAGTGGTATTCTTGAGAATGATACAAAATGGTATGACAGGACTTCTTATTTCAATTTTTGATTCTTTGGAGACAAGGCTCCATGCAGCCCAGGCTGGCCCTGCACTCAGTGATCCTCCTGCCTCAGCCTCCTGTGAATTACCACCATGCCCAGCATGGCATGACCTCTGTAACTTTTTCAGTTATACAGGTCAACAAATCCCACCTTTGTGTGTGGAGATGGGCTGAGAGGTGGGGAGGGGTCAAGATCAGTAGAAAACAAGTTAGAAGTATGGATGTTACTTTTCCAACCACTACTGATTATTCCAGACGAATTTAAAAATTTTCCCTTTTTGAAAGTGTAATTATTTATTCTACACTGTAAAACGGTAGAAAAGGTCAGGAGGTAACAATGTCTGGCCTGGTGAACATGTTCTTTTTAAGAACATGGTGGACATTAATAAAAACTAGAAGAGATTAACTTTCAAGATAGAAACAACAGTTTTTCTTATTTATTTATTTATTTATTTATTTGAGACAAAGTCTCGATGTATAATCCAGGCTGGGCTTGAACTCACTATGTAGCCCAGACTGGCCTGAATGGCAATCCTCCTGCCTCAGCCTCCTGAGTGCTGGGATTACAGGCGTGTACTACCATACCCTGTTAAGGAACAGTATTTCAAACACCCTCAAGGTTTCCTCAAAACAATTCAGAACCATATGCAGATAAAACTACCTGAAATTCTCAAAGCAACAGTAACTTTTGGCTCAATATGAGTAAAAGCCAGGTGTGTGCAGATTACACACACAAATTCTCTTCGGAGCCTTAGGTTTGTCTTAAGCATTTGTAGATACTGGCTTGAAAATTATTCAAGGCTGCCTTACTAAAAGGTCAATCACACCTGGGCGTAGTTGCACCAAAATCTAAGCCCACTTTGAGCAATGTAGCAAGCTCCCATCTCAAATTAAAAAAGGCTAGCGGGCAGGGGCAGGACTGGGGATATGGCTTTGTGCAAAGGCCCTGAGTTTAATGGCAGTACCAGGAGGAAAACAAACAAAAAAAAAAATTAAAAAGGAAGCAAGAAGCCAATTATAATATGTAGCTCCTAGAAACTAGCAATCAGGATTGCTAAAACATTTCTATTACTGACAAATAATCTGGAAACAAAACCCTAGGGTGGATAAAAAGAGAAGCAACTCTTCCTACACATATCCAACCCAAGGGTAATAACCGTGAGTCATTACTTAGCCAAGTGGCATGGGCGCAGTAGTTCACTAAGTGGTAGCTGTAGTTGTCATTCCTTAAAAAAGTAACCCAACTGTTGATTTCTTTCCCGTCACATTTACAGTCCATTATTCCACTCAAGTCTGGGGCAGTGACAACCCCAGTGACAACCCCAAACTACCCAAGCAATGCTTCAAAGACTTGTTTTAGATGCCTACTGGTACCAACTTTAGTCTATTAGGATGAAAATTTAAAGTATATCTAATTTTTACAGATAGTTCACTTCCACTGATGACTCTACTCTGGATCACATCAACTGAATACCGCCCAGGGCCTCAGGGGCTTAAGCTGTGGTACTGTTTTGAGTAACACATTTTCCATCCCCCTTGCACACCTTTCTTACCAAAGAGGTGAGGAAGGTGTCCTGTAACACAAAATAGGGAACCAAACCAAGTGCATATATTCTGAGCAAACTAATACAGGCCACTCAAAGGTCTTCTGGCTCCTTTCTTGGGTTTTCCCCTGCAGCATTAATCGGATGCAGTTGTGCGATACTAAAGAACAGAGCCCCACCCTCCTCATCTTCCCCAGGCACAAAGTTCTGTAATGTCTGTCACAAAGCAGGTGTTAAAAAAAATAAAGAGTTGGAACAAAACATTATCAAAGATGTCTTTGCAACAAATGAAATGGCTACTACCTTTAATATAAAAGCTCACACAATTAAAGGAAAAATCGAATAAGAAAAATGATTAAGGACAAGATAACAGATGATGGCAATATATGAGAAAAAAACTGAATAACTGATAAAGTAACAAAAGGATCTTGTGCCACTACAGACACTGTAACATTTGTTTCTGAGGCCAATGTGGCACCAAACAGGTGCTCAAGACTTGAGGGCAGGGTGGAGGGGGTCAAACGGTACACACTTGCCAGGGGCCTTTTACCCATCAGTTTCCCCCCAACTTACATTCTGCCTCTCCTTCGAACAAACGTTTCCTAAGTGGCTACCGTACAACAGGCACTGTTTCCCAATCTTCAGGGTATTAGGCTTACAGTAAGTTTCAAATACGGGCACACTTTTTCTTTTGGGTATTTCTAAAAGGACAGAATCATGGGCTGGGTACTCGTAGCCCGGTCAGCACCCAGCCCCAAGAGGCTAAACCTGGTTCCAAGAAAACCTACAGATTTGATGAATCACGAATGGGCAGGGCTACAGAGGCCCCTGGGCCCAGCCTTGGGGACTGAGTCAGGCCAAAGCCAGCGCTGCCGGAAACACGCTCTGCGCCGCAGAAGGAGTCGCCGGGCGGGCGCGGCCTGGATCCCCTCGCTTCCTAGCTGCCACCTGGGGCGCGCGCCAGAGGGTCTCCAGCCGGGGTCCGCCCCTGCGCGAACCGTGCACGCGTCGCTTCAGGCCCGCAGAGACGGAGGCAGCTGGGACTCTCCGGCCTAGACCTGCGCCCCAGTCCTCCAGGATGGATCGCACTGCCTAAGCGAGAGGGAGTGGCAACCAGCGACTCCGCGCACTCCTCCGAGGGCGCTCCGGCTTTTAGTCCGGGGCCGAAACCAGACACATACGGGTCATGGGCGGACCCTCTTCAACCCTTCACCTTTCTCCGGGCCGGGTTACAGGGGCGGGGATAGGGGTGCATGAGTGTGGTGTGGGGAACCCGCGTCCCCCGCACGCGTGCATTCTCGGCGCACACTGGGCGCGGGCAGCGCTGGGCACCACGACCCCGCCTTCCAACGAGCATACCCAGGCCAAGCTCGGGCGCGCCTAGGCCCGGGTCTGTCTCAGTCCCAGGCCGAGCCCCGGCGTCCCCTGCCCGGCGCGTCACCTTCCCCAGCTCCGGAGGATGCGCGTGTCGTCCTGGCCTTCCCACAGAGCACTTACTTTGCTTTCGATCTGCTGCACCATTCTGGCTGCTGGGGGCCTGACGAGCTACGGAAGCAAGACACGAAAGTGGATGGAAGGCGCAGAACGTAGCTGGGAGCTAGCGCGCAGCCCGCCTTCCCTTTATAGTGACGGGGCGGGGCGAGGCGGCGAGGGCGCGCGCGTGCGTGTGGCGGGAGCGCGTCCGCTCAGGCCTCCCGCGCTCACCCGGGCGCTGCGGTCAGGCCCCGCCCCGGGGCGGTGGCGTCGGAGTTGGGGCGTGACTTCGAGCGGGCGGGGCTTACCGGCTGGGAATGATCTGTAAGTGCGGCGGGGCGCTCTTAAGGGCACTAGTACTATGCACAGTGGTTGGAGTCTCACGGCCACTCAGAGCCACAGGGCCACTCTTGGGTCACTTGGGAATGCGTCAGCTAGGCCTTGGTGGGAAACGCCCAGGCTCGAGACAGGGACAGTCCTAAGACCGCCCAGGCAAGGCTGGATTTCTCGGAAAGACCGGCCTAGCCCCGGCTCCACAGCATCGTGCACGGAGCACCTTGCAAAGTGCTGAGTAACGGTGACTAGGAAGTAACCGTGCACACCCTCACCTCCTTTCCGGATTTTACCACGACGGCTCTCTTCTGTCTTCCCTTCTCCTACTCTTTGACTTTCACGGGTGAACCCGCTGCTCCAGAGTGACACAGCAGTTTAATGCAGTGCGGTCCAGACGGCTGGGTAACTGACTGGGCTCTAGACCCAGGACAGCTGCTTGTGAGATGTAAGTGTGGCTGGAGAGAATTCTGCAACGAAGTCACACGCTTGTGATCCTGGGCACGCCCTGACCTCCCCGGCTCTCAGTTTTCCCTTTTGTAAACGGGGGATCATGATGGTCACCATGTCTTGGTGGTGGCGTTTTGAGGCATTAAACATTTCTAAAGTAATTAGGATCGTGCTTGGCACATAATAACCACTCAATAAATTGTGGAAATTGTTGTAATTGTAGCTGTTGTGAGTACTAATTAGGCTTGTTTAGTGCCATGAGGGGCTTGGCTGCCTTACATTTAGGATGGTAGCAGTGCACACATTTGCGAGAGTGTTTTCAATCCTGGGAGATGTCTGCAATAATTTGGTACAGGGCGCCTGTGCAGATTGGGGCTGGATGGCTGGGAGTTGTGGAAGGTATGCTAGCTGGCTCTGTGTAGCTGGGAGGGCCTGTCAGCAGCTGGAAATGGATATGGGGAGAGCAATGAGAGCCAGAAAACTGGGTGTGCATTTTCAGAGCTGAGCAGCTCTGGTTGAAGCTGCATCTAGGTGTCCTTGATTGGCCTAGCAAAACTACCTCTGACTTTCCCTAGAAGAGTTGATGGAGGATGTTACAAGTACAGAGAATAAGGAACTGCGAGGCCAGAGTAGGTGTGGTAATAGGACTCTGCGAATAGATTTCCTCATTCTCATTCACACTTAGCTGGGTAACTCTAGGCCAGCCTAAATAACCTTTTGGACCTCCATTTCCTCACCTGTGGAATGGAGATAGTAATATCATACACTATTACAAGGATTGAGTGAGCTCCAATAGTGCATTTATGAAGTTCTTGGAACTGTTCCTAGGGTGTGGTGAGTGCCACATGAACTATGACTACTACAGACCTGACAAAGGAAGGTGAAGTCTGGAGTGATGGCAGAGCTAGGGTGCAAGGGGAGACTGCATAACAGGTGTGAGTGTTAAATAAATTAAATGATCAGGACATTTGTAATGAACACTGAGCTCTGTAGTGTGAGTCTCAAGGAGAAAGGGCAGAGAAGTGGACTGGGAGTTGTCCGAAGAAGAAGATGCAAGGGCCCCTGTAGACCATCTTTGGGATTTCAGTTGTGGGAAGAAGGTGACGTTCCATGAGGAAAGTGAGGTGCAGGGTAGTTGTTTGTGACAATCTGGAGTGGGAGGACCTATTTATGAACAGAGTGTGGAGACAAGAGGGGGAGAGAGAAGGGGATGTAAAGGCCTTCATTTGAGGAATTGACAGGATGTTTTAGGCAGAACTCTCAGATGCAAAGAATTCTAGCATTAACCCAAGAGAGAATTGAGAATTCATATTGCCAGGAGCTCTAGGTAGCTAGAGCTGTCACACAGAATCATCTGGATTGTTTCATTTTGGGGCATGCTATTTACCTTACCTGAGAGTGGCCCGTGAATCCCCAGGCTTAGGTCCCTGTGGTTGGACATCTCTGCAGGAAGTGTGTCCATCTCCCTTGCTCTTGTAAGTGTCCCAGAAGCTGACCTTCATTGACATATTAGGGGAGGTGTTGGGCGTGGCCTTAATTGAACCATCAGATTAGGAGGGAGGAAAATCCAGGGAACTATAGAAAAGGGGGAGACGGATGGTGGAAGAGCAAGAAGATATTTTCATGTCAAGAAGAGCAGAAAAGAATAGCAGAGGTGACGATGCTTTAGATTTCTGGGTTAGCTCAGTCTGAGGCTCCAGATGGAACTGGAGAACTCAGTCAGCTGTCTTTATTTGAGTTTCACCCCGGATTTGAAGAAAATGCAGCCTCAGTGCATTTGAAGCTAGTTTTTCTCAGGTCTCAGATTTCTTTGACCACTTAATTCAACCTAGCTGTGGTTGTGGGGTGATTCTGCAGAGTCCTGGGCCACATCCAGACAGACATGGGAAAATCAGTCTTTTGAGGTAGTCTTGGAAGCTGCATTTAAAAAACATCTCAAATACACTTAAGATTTGATAAACCTTGACCTAGGACCTTCAAAGAGAGGCCAGCATAGTTAAGCCGAAGGATTATCTAGCAAGAGAGTTGAATGAGAACATAAAAGAGAACCTGTTGACATAAAATAAGTTCACAGCATTGTGATAAGGAAAATGGTAGAAGGAAAAGGAACAAATAAATATGTGAACTATCAGTAATGCCAGGGCCAGAGTGGGGTGTGATTCATTCCTGTAAGTGTCCCTTGGGAGAGAAATAATGCTCTCCCCATTTTACAGAGAAGGAAATTGGTCAGAGACGTCATCTGGTTAAACTAAAACTCACTTATTCCTTACTCTCCTCACAAAGACAAGGAAGTGCCAGCACAATTTTTAAGTGCCTTCACAAATCATGGTGAAATCATTTTTGCCAGTGAAAAATATCTAACATGCCTTATGCTGATATACATATTCTAGAGATTATATTATTTTTAGTGCGGTTTGGATTTCAAAACCAAATTTATATATAGATGTATGTCACACATTTAATGCTGAGCATTTTCATGTAAGTTTCAGATTATATTATAACCTCTGTGAATCACCTGTCTTCCATACCACTGCTTGCTGTCTTCCCAAATATGGCCCTTTTTGTCTCTAAAATACTTGCATATGCCCCTCGGAAACATCTAGCTTCAGTAACCACCACTATATTCTTCTCAGATTTTTTTTTTTTTTTTACTTTTGAGACAGGGATTTGTTATGTAGTTCAGGCTGGACTTGACCTCACTACATAGCCAGGGTAGTCTCAAAATCATGGCAATCCTCCTTCCTCAGCCTCCTGAGTGCTGGGATTATATGCCTGACCGTTTCTCAGATATTTCTTTTGCCTTAAAGTTTTACTCTTCTAGATACATACTGCTGGTTGTATGAGAATACGACACTCCATGTATGTGGGGGCCAGGAGGTCAGGAAGTGCTTTTCTTTGCTGCCTTCAGACTCTCTCTTTCAAAAATCTTGTGGACTTTGGAGTTAAAAAATTCTTTTTCAGGGGCATGGAGGGGGCAAAGTAGAACTTGACACTTATCTCATGCCATACAGTAAAATTACTCAACATTTGGTATACAACTTATTGAAGACATTGGAGATAATCTTTGCCACTTTGGAGCAGGCATATATATATAGATATAGATATATATATATATAGAGAGAGAGAGAGATAGATAGATATAAATATATATAGACAGGATACAGAAATCACCTCAAAAAATGGTATTTGAGGTGGTGAATATGTTAATTTGATTTAGCCATTCCACAGTGTGTGCATGTACATATATATGTATGTATGTATATGTGATACATATATCAAAACATCAGGTTGCAGCTGGGCATGGTGATGTGCAACCTGTAATCTCAGCTACTTGGGAGGCTGACACAGGAGGAGTTCAAGGCCAGCCTGGGCAACCTAGCAAGATGGTATCTCAAAATTAAAATAAAAAGGACTGGCGATGTGGCTCAGTGCTCCCTTTGTTCAATCTCCAGTGTGAGAAAATGAAAAATATCATGTTGCACACCATAAATATGTGCTAAAAATAAAACAACAACAACAAAACCTAAACAAGACACAATGCTAGCAGTCTTGCAGAGCTATAAAAGGATGTATGCATATTCTGGTGAGATATTGTCATCTACAGAAAATAAAACTGAAGTAAAATAAGTTACTGGAACTGAATGTGACATACTGGAAGAAAATTTGCTTCACACGTACATCTAAAAAGGGACTTTAACCCAGAATGCATAGAGAATTCATAACTCAATGATAGCCCACAAGTGAAAACAGTTACAGATTCAAACACACATTTTTAAGAAGAAGATATATAAATGACCAGTTAGCACATAAGCAAATAGATGCCCAACATCAAGCCATCAGGGAAATTAAAACCACTTTGAGATACATTATGAATACTATACCGTTAGAATAGTGAATTAAAAACAAAAAATAAAAAACATCAAATACTGGCAATTGTGGATTAACTGGAAATAAATCACACATCACTGGAAAGACTGAAATTGTATAACTACTTTGGAAAACAATTTGGTAAGAGTTTTTTCTTTTTTTTAAATGAAGTTAGACATGCATTTATTATATGACCCAATAATTCCACTTTAGCTAGTTACCCAAAAGAAAGATATGCATAATCACACAATGAATTGCACATAAATATTCATAGCAGCTTTATGTATAATAAAACCTCAAACTAATAACAACCAAAATATCATCAATAAGTAAAATAATATCAAGTGTGATGTTTCTATACAACAGACTATTTGGCATATTTAACACTATGCTGGATGAATATAAATAATGCAAAACAGAAATCCCAAGTGCTTTTTCATTGCTGAAATTTACAAACTAATACTAAAATCTATATTGAAGATTAAGGGACACAGAAAAACTGCCACCATCTTGAAGAAGAGTGAAGTTGAAGGATTTATATTTCCTGATTTCAAAACTCATACAAAGGTACAATAATCAAGATATGATGTATGGGCATAATGACAAATACATAGATCAATGGAATAGAATTGAGAGACCAAAAATCAACTCAAATCTATGGTTAAAATCCTACAATTGGAGAAACAGTTTCTTCAATAAAGGGTTTTGGGACAACCATACAGGCAAAGGATGAAGTTAGGGCATAACTCACATCACTTAGAAAAGATTAATTCAAAATATTTCAAAAACCTAAGACTATAAACCTTGTAGAAAGGAAACATAGGTGTATACGTTTCTGATCTTGGATTAGGTAATGATTTCTTAGAAATGACACTTAGAGATTAAGCACACATAGAAATACACAATTTGGACTTCTTCAAAATTAAAACAGTTTCAGCTTCAAAAGATACCATTAAGAAAGTGAAAAACTAATGCTTCAGAGGCTGAATCGGGAGGATGATAAGTTCAAGACCAGCCAGGTGTACATAGTAAGACATTGCCACACACAAACATACACACACGTGCGTGCACGCACACAGAGAGAGAGAGAGAGAGAGAAAGAGAGAGAGAGAGAGAGGATAACCCAAAAAGGAGGAAATAGTATTTGTAAATCATATATTTGATAAATGACTTGCATGTGGAATACATAACAAAATCTCACAATTTAACAATAAAAGACAAGCCATTTAAAAAACAGGCAAAGGATTTCAATAGATATTCTTTCAAAGAAGGCATAGATGGTCAATAAGCTTATGAAAATATGACCAACATCATTAAACATTAGGGAAAGGCAAAGCAAAATTACAAGAAGGTAAAATTTTATTCCTACCAAGATGGCTATAATAAGAAAGTTAGGAAATAACAAATGTAAGTGAGGATATGAACAAATTTGAATTGTCATACATTGCTGGTGGGAATGAAAAGTGGTGCAGCAGCTGTGGAAAGCAGTTGACAGTTCCTCAGTAAATTAAACAAATTTATCATACAACCAACAAAGTTCAACACATATGCACACAAAAGCTTGTGTAAGAATGTTCTTGATATCCCAAGTGCAGAAACAACCCAAAGGTCCATTCACTGATAGGCAAAAGGTGGTATACCTGTATGGCAGAATATTATTTGGCCATACAATGGAATACATTTTTTCTTCTTTTTTTGTTTTTTGAATTTCAAAAGTTCATTTCTTTTTTTTTTAAAGAGGATAAAACCAAGGAAAATAAAACAGAATAAAACCAATCAAATATCCGGGCGTGGTGGCGCATGCCTTTAATCCCAGCACTCGGGAGGCTGAGGTAGGAGAAGGTTTGTGAGTTCGAGGCCGGCTTAGGCTACAACGCGAGTGCAAGGCCGGCCTGAGCTACATAGTGCGACCCTCCCTCAAAAAACTAGGGCCGGGAGTTTGTCTCAGCGGCTTAAGCACCTGCCCTGGCAGGCACAAGGTTGTGAGTTCAATCCCCGGTGCCGCCAAAAAAACAAAAACAAAAACAAAACAAAACAAAACAATCAAAACAAACCAATGTAAGTGACACTGGACTTCAAAACATTATGAAATCAACAATAGTTACCATAATGTCTTTTGTTGTCTTCAAAATAGCTGCAGAAAATTTTGGACTTAGTTAAAATCAAACAGAACAGAACAGAATAGAAACAATAAAATTAAAACAATGAATGCAATAAAGGACTTTGAAACAAGCCAATAGTTAATCCAAAATGGATAGCATAATATATCTTGTTATCCTTTAAATAGTTGCTCATGCTATCAGATTTAGCATAATCAAACAAAAGAGAATAAAACCCAACCCCCCAAAACAATGGAAATGATGTAGGACTTCAAAACAAGGCAATAGGGAATCAACAATGGCTACAACCCTCAGAAAGAGATCTCTGCTAGATGCTACATTGTGTACCACTATCCTCTGAACTGATGATCCTCTGAACTGATGACCCTGGCCCTAGACGTACAAGGTCAGTGAAACACCAAAGCACTACAGGTATCCAATTGCATTTCACCTCACTAGCTATTGTTACCACTTGCATTTCTCCAGATCAGCTGGTCACTTATGGGGGTTCGGGGAGGGATTAGTACTCCTTGTTTGCCAGCCTGTACACTAGAAAGGGCTGGGGTCTGGCTGTCCACATTCCAGCAGCGGCCCACACATGGCGCTGGTTTCCAGGTGGGGCTTGCTTCCTGGCGTGGACTGTCCTCTCCACGCACAGCCAATAATGGTGCTGACTCATGGGGAAAGGATTGGGTCTGGCTGCCCCCACTCCAGCAGTGGCCTGCACATGGTGCTGGTTTCCCGGCAGGGCTTGCTTCCTCGCGTGGCCTTGTTCTCTCCCCTCGCAGTCTGCAAATCAAAAGTTCATTTCTTTAAAATTGCCTTTATCATAAATTGAAAATCTGGAGAAGGACTTTTCCCACCCAAAGACTTCATGAATATGGAAAGAATAGTAAGTTTTTTTATTTTAAAAGATCATATTGAAAATGGTCAAAGATGATCCCTGTAGACATTTCTCCAACATCTAGAAAGCAGTGAAATCTTCAAGTGGCCAGAGTTGGTCAGATCACTTCATAGTCCAAAATTGATAGAATAAATCCCTCCTCATAAGAGGAAGTAGTAAAACTTCTATGGCCCAACAAAGGACAACTGCCCTGAGATGATGCTCCTAGATGGATTCCTGGTTATTCAATTTCCCTTGACAGTGATCATATCTGTCCCATTCTCTTTTTAGGCTTAATGGCTAGGGTCTTATTTTCATCATAAAGATTATTGGAAAATTTCTTGGAATGAAGCATGTAACAGGAAAGTAAAGAGTAAAATCTAAATGCATTGAATTATATGTGATTCAAGTTTCAATAAAAGTCCTGATTGTTGTTCATAAACCCTTATGCCATAGAAAGTTAGAAGACATATGAAGTCAAAGAAGTCAGACTGCATGACAGGTACAGGGCAGCCGTGACCCATAGTAATCTCACGGCGCTGGATCTGCACCAGAGACAGTCAATTCATTCTAGTCAGGAACCACGTTGTGCTGTAGGTTACCGCCAAGTAGGCATGAACATGAGCCAACTTGAAAAGCATTAAGAGCCCTCCTAACATGCCTAAGATCTTCATCATTGCTTCATCCCTCAGTTCGAGGGCTCACCAGAAGCAAGAAATCTGAAATACATTTCTAATACATGCCACAAGGTGGGTGAAGCTTGAAAACATACCAAGTAAAAGGACCAGACCAAAAAAGTTACATAGTGTATTATTCCTTTGTACAAAATGTCCAGATAGGGACACTATAGTCTGCAGGTACCTCGGTGATTTCCGTGGACTGGTAGGAAAATTGAGAGAGGGTAATGACTATCAGTGGGTCCAATAAGAGTTCATTTTGGGGTTTTGTTTTATAAAGATATTCTGCAATGAGTGGTGAAAAGTGTATAAATTTTGGAATACACTAAAACCAACTGCAAAAAAGGTGGGTAGGGATAAAGATCTTTTCTGGCTTCCCCAATGCAAACAGACATTCTTTGCAAAGTATCAAAAAAGAAAAAGAGGGCCAGGGATGTAGCTCAGCAGCACTGCACCTGCCTGGCAAGTGTGAGGCCCTGGGTTCAAGTCCTGTAGCAAATAAAATAAAATAAAATAATGAATGAATGAAAAAGAAACAAAACTCCCATAGAAATGAATTTGATTTCTAAAATAAGTCTTTGAAAACCTTATTCCCACTTAAGTTCATGAATGAATATGGAAAGAACATTTTTGCTCACTACCATTAACAATGGGCCTAACACCCAGTGAAAGCTCTACTTTCATTGTGGAGAGACAACTTGCTTACCTATATTCACTATACAAGGAGTGTATTTTTGATTATCTGCCTTTTAACTATAAGGCTGTTAGTGTGCCAAGTCATTCAGTAGTACTTGATTAATAATTGGACTATGCACAATTATGATTAGATGAGCTTTAAGAAGAAATTCATCTCATAATTTCAGTATGATTGGATCTTTTAGATGTAAAAGAAGTAAAAGTTCAATTGGAATACATGGCTGTTCAGGATGTCTGGTTGTGGAATAACTTAGAAATTACTTGACTGGAAAGAAAAAATTAAGCACTCTAACAAGTACATTCAATATTTTTCCCTACAGCAAATTTGAGGGTGTATGTAAGGTGGCATAAACTAAGGTATAGTACATTGTCATAGGATTTTTATGCTGTGTTGGCCTTTAGCTCCTGTTTATCATGTTAAGTTGGTACATGTTTGTGTAGCATAGGTTAGGTTTTAAAATCATAACTCTCTTCCTAGGGGAGTAAAGTCAGTCCTTGAGTAAGGATTTTTTTTGGGGGGGGTGGGGACAGGGTCTCACTGCAGTTCAGGTTAGCCTTGAGCTCACTTTGTAGCCCAGGCTGGTCGTGAATTTGCAATGATCCTCCTGCCTCAGTCTCCTGAGTGCTGGAATTACAGGCGTGTGCCACCACACCCGGCATTGAATAAGAATCTTTATCAGCAAAGTGGAACTGAAGAGACAACGCGATTTAAAAATGAATAAAACACTGCCAAAAATGAATTATACGCAACTTTCATCAAGCATGAGGTCATTATTTTGCTGTTAAAAGGTATCTTTACTGCAATAAATCAATCAGAAAGCCTGATTCATATTGTTACAAGTTTATTACTTTCATAAAAGTGTTTCTGAGAATTCATGAATGATGGTTTGGAAAGGCAATCTCCAGACAGATACAATTGAAAACAATGCTCAGTAGGAAATGTAAAGCTTGGATTAAAGATGTAGCGCACTTGCCTAGCCTGTGTGAGGTCCTGGGTTTGATCCCTAGCACTCAAAGTGAACAAACACCAGTCAGTAAATTTTAAGGTGTAAAAAGAACTTCTGGTTGAATGAAAATATTTTGGCTAGCGTTAGTGGTGGTGCACACCTATAATTCTAGCACTCTGAGAGGATCCCAAGTTCAAACTCAGCCTGGGCAATTTAGTGACTTTAGCAAAACCCTGTCTCAAAACTAAGAAATAAAAAAAAGAAAGAAGGGATAAGAATGTAGCTTAATGTAAAGACTCTGAGTTCAACTTCAGTACACTCCCCCAAAAAAGTATTCAGATTAAAGAGACTGCATGAAATCTAGAACTACTTTAATGAATTGTACTAAAATCAACAATTTTGTTTCCTATTATAGATTTACTTCTGATACTGATCAAAATTTACAGCAGTCAAATACAGACAAGAAACATAAATGCCCTAAAGATACTGTATTTAAAGTAAGGGGGGAAATCAACTCAATAATTTTTCATGTTGATTTAATCTTCACTTGTTTTATGGTTTGATTTTTAAAAAATATATTTAACCTTGAATTTAACAGCTTTTATTCACTTTAAATTTTCAAGCCTGATAACAACTTTTAAATAAATCAGGATCTTTAAATCTGAAAAAGTCAAATTTTGTGTTGGGTGTAACTCATGCAGGCTGTTGGCTGGAGTCCTTGGGTCTCCTATCCATCTTTTCATTGTCCTGTAGTTAGATGGGGCTTCTCCATGCCGGTCTCGGAGCAGAGCTGGGAGTGGATGAGGGCAGACGCTAACATGCCTCTTGAGGTCGAGGTTTGTGAGTCCCACAGGGTCATTTCTGCTGTGTCTACTGGCCAAAGCAGGTTATGAGACTGTCTAGTTTCAAGAGATGGGGAAAAACACTGCACCTCTTTCTTTTCTTTAACACTACACCTCTTGATGGAAGAAATATCAAAGTTATATTGCAAAGGGGTGTAGGTATTTATAGGGATTGGCCAAGTCACTGAGACCATATTTGCAAGCAATCTACCCTGGTCCTAATTCTCATGGTTCAAGAGATTGCTCTATCCAGAAAGCTGATGTGCTAAGCATCGGGATGGGATAGGAAAAAAGTAAGGCCTTCCCTCTGTCTTTAGCGATATGTCCCAGGAGTTGTACACATCCCCATCATTGACTAGAATTTAGATATGTATCTGTCTTGGTTACTTTTCTCTCATTGCTGAGACAAAATACCTGATGCCCAAAATGAAGGAAGGATAATTTTATTCAGCTTATGGTTTATGGAGGTTCCAGTCCATAATCAGCTGGCTCCAAGGCAGGGTGACATGGCACAGGGGCAACATTTCAAGGCAGCATCCAGCAAAAACAACCAGAGCAAAAGAGGAGTAGAACAAGCCTCTTCTCCCTTATATTGTAAACAGGCCACACACACACACACACACACACACACACACAGGTGTAGCATTCACACCACTTTTGTGCCCTCCTTTTGCACAGGCTGAGGATATTTACAAAGTACGGATCCTGGCTCCCTGCTGTGTCTCTTAGTTAAATTTCTAAACTTCTCAAGTTGACACAGTGTATCAACTATAACAGGGGCCATAACTAACTATAAGAAAGGTTGAGAAGTGTAATCTTTATCCCAAGTAGCCAAGTATCAGGTAAAAAATATAGATTCTAATATTGTAGAAGAATGGATTACTGTGAGACAGTTACAATTCATCAATATATCAAGCTAATCCTACACCCCCCAAAATATTTTCACCTCATCCACATTTCTTAATTTCTACTTCTACTGCTGGTCCAACACCAGTTCAGACCATCTCCTGTCATATCTAGACCACAGAAATATCCTCATAACTTGTCTCTCTTCTACTGTGTTTGCTCCCCATAATTCATTCTTCACACAACAGAATGTAAGTCTCAGCACCTCATTCCTTTACCTGAAACACTTCCATGAGTTTCTATAATCGATAGTGCAGTTTGTACGGGTCCATAGTTGTAAGCAACAGAAACGTATGTTGTATGTTGTGTTCTCACAAAATTTCTAGTCATGATGCAGGGATAATTGTAGAAATCAAGCAGAAGAAAGAGAGGTGGGTGACAGCATGGAAACCAAATCACAACCCTGCCTTTATTACTCGACACTGCCATGAGTGGACACTGGATGCCACTGGATTAGGTTGTTGGATAAAACAGTTATACTGGAATTCCAGATGATGATTTTTTAGTGTAAATATGTCCCATGCAGTATTTGAGGCAAATTAAACTTAAAAACTAAAAATTTTGGTATTATGAAATTTAGATTTAACTGGATTTCACTTCTATATTTTTCACATTAAATCTGATGTTCCTGCCCAAGATGTCCCAATGTTGTTGCCACATGCTGTCCTTTTAAGCTAACCACTACCTACCAATCAAGTGGATTTTCCAGGTGGTCCCAGGCTCTTTGGATCATGGGTTCTGAAAAGAACCTGACTATGACCTGGGGAGGCCATGTAACAAGCTCTGCCCCAGCTGCAGGGGAGGTCAGGAAGCTCATAGTGTCTTTAGCATTAATAGTGTGAAGCAGTCTCCACTGTCCACTAAATATTAAATTTCTTAAACCTGAAGGCAGGGCAGCAGAGGTTCTGATATTGGGAGCCAGAGAGACCAATGCCTACCCTATTTGCTTTTTGATGTACATTTCTTCTCTTTGTTATTGTCTGCTGGACTGGGATTTGAAAACATGATTTTTTTTTTGGTGGGAATAATATAATTTTGTCAGTGACTGGTTCAAGAACCTGGTCTTAAGCCAGTTTGCAGATAGTATGGTTTTGGCCCCGGTATTTTAGGATTAAGCACATGATTCAACCTGAGCCAATGAGAAGAGTGAAAAGTTTGTAGGAAGGGTCTAGGAAAAGTTACTTTATTCCTCAAACCTCCAATCTGTATAAAGAGCTGATCTTGAAGTAGGAGTGAGGCTCCATCAGTTGCAGAGGGCTTGCTGAGCATATTTGAGACCTCTGCTTGATTCCCAGGATGGCAAAAATAAAAAAGACTTTCATTTTCCTCCAGATATCATTTTGTATACTGATGAACCCTAGAAATTCTGTGGCCATCTTGCTTCTAGTCCAAGATGAAGAACACAGAAAATGACGGAGTGCATCACGGTAATTATTGAGAATGGAGCAGGAACCAATGGATTCATTTCTCTGAAGCCTGTCCCACATATGGACATCTAGTTACGTGCACAAATACATTTTTATTTGTCTTATTCAACATCAAGTTGGGTGTTCTGTGACTGATAGCCAAAACTAACCCAACTGAAATGAGGATTCATGAATATGTGAGGCACCTTTGTAAGCTTATCATTTACTGCGTTCTGAAAGTTCAGCATAATATTGTTTTGATTGAATGTGGAATTATTGCCATTATAAAGTTTTGTGGCAATGATTAGTATTTAAATTAATGCAACACAAACAAGTAGAGATATGGTTCATTAGACTAGAGAAAGAGACAGTTTATAATTATTGCCAGATTCTTGCTCTTTTAGCATGAATGCCAGGAGGATGAGACAGTCTCTCAGAGTGTAAGTACCCACTGAAGAGAGAAACATATTTAAATTTCTGGAAAGGCCTACAGTGCAAAAATAAACAATATTTTGCAAAACATTGCCTTCCCCCTTCTTCTTTCTTCATATGGTGAACAGCTGCTGCTTTGGTCTGCCTTGCAACCATTTCTGTTTTCTTTCTCTCTCTCTTTCTCTTTCTTTCTCTCCTCTTTCTTTCTTTCTTTCTTTCTTTCTTTCTTTCTTTCTTTCTTTCTTTCTTTCTTTCTTCCGCTCCTTGTTTAAGTACCAGCACCCTGCCTTTCCTTTGTATCGCTCTCTCCTCTCCCATGCCCTATATTCCTGTTGGGACCAGCCACGCAGGCAGCACATCTGATGCCTATCACTGGCCCCAAAGGTAGGTAGGTGACTTCAGGCCATTTCAACTCTCTAACAAGAATTCACATCTCTAGGGGAGTGATGCAAGAGAGAAAACCTTCTTAGAGTCATTCCCAAAGGGACTCTCCCTGGGCTGCTTTGTACTCATGATCCCCATAAATGCCTGATTTCCATCCTTTCTGAGGCTTGATTCTAAGGACCCTCAGGTGGCTTTGCTCAAGGTACTACTATGATACTTGGCTATGGATTGAATATGCTTCCCAAGGGCTCAGATGCTGGAAGTTTGGTTCTCAGAGTGATGATGCTGGTGGGTAGGAGAACCTGTAAGAGGTAAACCCTAGTGCAAGTTGACTGGGACTTTGGAGGGAATTGTCCTTGGAAGGGATTAGGGGGTTCTATGAGGCCCCAGTAAGTTCTCACAAGAGAGATTGTTATAAAAGAGCAAGCCTGGATCTTCCTCACTCTCTTGATCTCTGCCTCATGTAATATCTTCCTCTTGCACACATTCCCACTATGATGTCATCTGCCATGATACAACGTAGCCACTGGTGTCCTTACCAGAGTTGAGCAAATGTCAGTGTCATGCTCCTGAACCCACAGATCTTTGAGCCAAATAAACCTCTTTTCTTTATAAAGTATCCAGCCTCAGATATTTTTGTTATAGCAGTAGACATTGAATTAGTACAGGAAGCCAAAGTTTCTGTTGCATGCCACCAAAAACCTTAGCCAATAATCTCCACTAAATGATCCTTAAACGATATCCAGCCTTTGTGTACACTTTTTGTTTTCACTGGAAATCTATAAATACAAGCCTGATGAAAATCTGTTCATAGTAATTTTCTTTTTTTTTTTTTTTTTTTGCGGCACCGGGGGTTGAACTCACAACCTCGCGCCTGCCAGGACAGGCGCTTAAGGCACTGAGCCAAACTCCCAGCCCTGGTTTTTTGAGGTAGGGTCGCACTATGTAGCTCAGGCTGGCCTTGCACTCGCGTTGTAGCCCAAGCCGGCCTCGAACTCACAACGCTCCTCCTACCTCAGCCTCCCAAGTGCTGGGATTAAAGGCGTGCGCCACCACGCCTGGCCATAGTAATTTTCATAGTAATTTTCGTCGTGTACTTAAACTGTCACATAATTAATTAGTAGCAAAAGTTAATTGGAAGCTAAAGTATGTTTAGTTTTTTTGGTGCTTATATAGCATTTATTGTGTACAAAGCATTGCTTATTTGTTTAATACTCATTTCAATCTAGTGTAAGTGCTTCTATACCTGTTTTACAGATTTTGAAGCTGGAACATAGAAAGGTGAAGTAATATGCTCAAAATCACTCAGCTGGTAAGTTACAGAGCTGTGATCCAAACCGTGACACCCTGACTTTAATCTGTGTTCTTTCCCATTTTGTAAAATTAGCATCATCCACTCCTGGCGAATAAGATTCTATGTATGCAAAAGCATTTTAATGATAGAATGTCTTTCTGGCCAGAAGCAAGAAGTTAAACAGAGCTGTCTGAAAGTCCCTGGGTTCCAATTATCTTTTTATTTCTGAGCTAAATAAAAACTGCTTAGAATTTTCAACAGAAAAATGTTCATCTAGTTAGTTAGCAAAAATGAAACAAGCCTGAACACCTGCTACTGTTTTTCTTTCACTGTTGCCAGGGTATCGATGACTCAATAAACAATAGTAATTGACATGGAATACAATTAATTATTTAATTTTAATGTTTTAAACTTATTTCCTCTAAAAGTCCCCCATAAAACTGGGATATTTTAAAGGCTTCCATGGAAAAGACAGAATAAGAGATCAAAGTCTTATTTACAGCTGACTCAGTTATTCATCATACCTGCCACAGTGTGAGTTCTGCCAAACCACCATTACTAACTGTATTAAATATCTGTGGAATTATGTACTCTTTCATTCAATTCCATATATTGAGTTCCTACTAAATGCCAGGTGCTGTTCTAGGCACTTGATATATGACAGTCAATAAGCAGGCAGGAAAACCCTGCCTTCATGATATTGAAATTCTAAAAGGAGTTGTAATCCCACCACTGTACAATTGAAAAAAACTTAATTTCTCTAGGCTTCTCATTGTTTTTACTACTATATAAAATGAAAGAATGCTGAGTCTTTGGGGTGAGAGATCCATTTACTTAATCTTCCAGAGGTGACCAAGGAGAGGACATTGTAGGGAAAGACTGGCAAAAGTGACAGTATCTGCTGGGAGATAATGGAGATTTATTATTAGGCACCCAAGATTTCATATTAACAAATTGTGCACTTCACACAGGCTAACCTATTTCTCACAAAACCAATATCTACTGTATATCATATATTTGCTGATGAGCTTATTTTCATATCTTAATTTCCCTGATGTTGAGATGTGTCTTATAAGCCATGAACTCTTATTATTGCTGCTGGTATGGCAGTAGCAGTAATTGGGGTATTACCTGATGCTGTTGCACTTTACTGCACAGGTTCACATATGTATTTATATTTTGTGGTACAGGGAATTGAATCCAAACTATGCAAGTACTCTACAGACTTGCTGCATACTTAACTCTTGTTCATATTTTCAATATTTCAACTGAATTATGAACATCATTGGTACTGCATATGCTGGGTTATTCACTGATTATACTCTCTTTATGGTTCTTGTCTGAAACCTGTTTACACCTGCTAATGAGACCAGCTTGCAGAATGAGGTGCTAAAAGGGTGGAGGAAAGTCTCTTAGATGGGGCAGTGAGTTAGGCAGGACATGCATGACGTGTCACCAATCCTATCGATGAAAGGGAGGGCAGTTTTGTATGGAAAACTGTAAGCAAGCATTGCATCATCTTCTGATCGGTCTCTTTTTCTTTCAGGGTACATTGTGCGTGTTTTAATCAAGAGCACCTTGGATTCAGTGGAATGCAGAATTATTACTCCCATTTTATAAGTGAAGAATCTGAGGCACAATAGTATGAATTAACTTTCCCAAAACCCCACAGATAGAAATGGCAGAGCTAGGATTTAATCATGAACTGTATGATTTCAAAGTCTTTATAACTAATTAACCAATGTAATGTATTGTTCCTCAGGATAAGTGTATTGGAGGTTATCACAGCCTGATTTATTTATTCCATCAATCAATATTCATTGAGTACCTACTATGTTCCAGATATTGGCATATACTTGGAGACAGGTACAGTGTTGAGCAAGAACTTGGAGCTACCATTATGGTGTTGTATCTCTTACTAAGGAAATATGTCTTAATAAAATATTTAAGTAATGACAGGAATAAATATAAAGGTGTACTTGTGTGATAAAAGACAGAAGAGCTATCCAATACTATTAAAATGTAAAATGATGGGATCCCTTATGATCTGGAAAGTCAAAGAAGGCTTTCTGGATGAAGAATCTTTTGAATTAAAAGCAAATAGACAATGAGTTTACAGGGAAGATCACCCTAGAGACAGGAAATAGCATGTAAAAAGACACAATTTAGAGTGTTTTCAAATTGGAAAACAGTCATGTGTGTGTGTGTGTGTGTGTGTGTG